>JAGVSQ010001378.1:0-27489 GCA_022683975.1 Rhyacophila evoluta | reverse complement strand
TAGCAGATGATTTAAAAAATATATATTACAAGAGTGCCTCCTTCCCACGGCGCAGCACTGATATATAATTTATAGTATATACGGAGTAAAATTTAGGATTATGAGTTTAATTTGTTTTGAAAACGTTTTCGTAATCCAAAACACTCGTAAATCGAGCCGAATTTATCCGTATGTAATAACGAAAACTGAAATTATTGATTAAATATCACAAGTAATTAAATAAAGTTGATGCCGGAGTGTAAATGAAAATGAGACGAGGATGATTATTTTGTAGGATGACTTAAACTATCTTTAACAGAATAACTGCTATCTTCGTTGTTTTTTTTTTTACTGCTGGGTCGAAAACTTCGTTGATTCACTCAACGAACAACGAACGAGTGGCTCTATTGCATGACTTTCACATTAACTGGCTCCTCGGTTCTTTCTCTCGTCGAGGCTCGTCAATTCCCAGAATGATAAACGAACGGGGGCTTGTGAATAAACATTATATTACTGCCGTAACGTTAATCCTTTTTGGCATGTAAGAAAGCTCGTATTGCAAGAGTTTGCTTGCTTATCGAGTTATGATTTATTAATTTTACGCTCGTCTTGAAAATTACTTGCAAACTAAGTTACTCGTAATTAAAGGCTGTTTTTTTTCTATTTGAATGTGGATCAGAAACCTTCGGATATTTTTGCGTTTGTGCAACACCATTAACACAGTGTGGCAAACTGGTAGAGTGTAGAATATTTCGAAACACTCCCTCGACCAATACTAGAAACAGTGGAAATCGGACCGCGACTAGCTTTCAGTATGGTATAACCACACCTTCAGGAGATAAATTATGACCCTTTTAGACTAATTATTATTTTCGCGTTTCACCAACAATCTTCAGACGTTGAAACCCAGTCGTTAGGCTTTACTGAATCTGACATAACGAATCTCAACTACGTTTATAGACGGAGGATAAAGCAGATCTAAATCAAACCAAATCAGGTAGATAATTATGACGTTTAGAGACAAATTAAGCTAAACAAACGCTAAAATTAGTGTGGCCTTTAAATTGTTAAAAGCTTTTTTCCGTCTTTCTTTTTCGTCTTAATGCATCGCAATATATTAATTGAGTAGGTCAAAGGCCACATTCAAAAACTATCCATAAAATGAGTCGCATAATCTTAAATATAGTTATATTCTATATATATTCATTTAAACTTAGACATCCATATAAAAGTATTGGAATAAGTAGTTACAATGCCAGTATCGAATTTATTTGATTTTCTGCGATGTGCCTTTGATATACAGTGGCGTATTTGATTTTTAACATCCTAATTATAAAAACTCGTTATTGGTTTGTATATTATATAATATATTGAGCTTAATCGTATTATTTATATTGACTATTTATTTAAGAATATTCGTCAAAAATAAAACGATACCATGCTTCTAAAATAGACAGCGAAAATATTTTTAATGAAATGTTTTGTTTCTTTAATTCTAGTTGTGCATGAACTTCTATAGATATTTTCTTATTTAACATAATGCGGACATAAATATGTACTTTTCTTTATCTATGTGCACTCCTTAAAGACTGTTTTACACTGAACGCGATGTGCCGCGGCGGGAAGTGATCTATCTGTGAACATAATCCCACGACATACAGGTGACCAATCACATGACGGCTGGCTCTCTACGATTGGCCGCCTGTATGCACTGGGATTTCGTAGCTAGATCGCTTACCGCCGCGACAGATCACGTTCAGTGTAGGAGCCTTAAGTCGCGTGTGTGACTATCATACGACATCTTCAAGAATGTTTGCCGCTGGTATCACTCAGCTGCTTTAAATTGAAAATGAACAACTCCCAAAAGTAAGTTCCAGATCATTTGTTCTTCTTCGTTTAGAATATAATCTAAATGTTACACACTATAGTGAAGTATAATGTTATCTTCTTCGTTGTTTTATCAATATTGTTGGACAACACCATAAAATTGAAGATGTGACACTTAGTCTCGGCTTCTTTCGTACTACGGATGCAAATTTATCGTCTTATCAAAAAAAAGAAATATTTAATATGAAATTGTGAACAGTCCCACATTTTCCACAGTCATGGAGACACGATAGTGTTTATGATGAAAGATAACGGACACTGCACGTAAAGCATAACGTACAAGTGAGCATATTATTCGCCGTCTCCCTCACCCCTCCGTTGTTTCAGACACAATTAATAATTATTATTATCAACAATAGTAATAATCATTTGCAGATGGCGTCGTACCACATTACAAAATGGCCGACAATGCGGTCACGTGACATCGGTGGGATATTGTGTACCTATTATCAAGGGCATCGCGTCCCTCAGCGTGAAGTCTGTCGGACGCACGAACAATCCGGTCGAGAAGTCTCTCTTTAAAATAATATTTTTTTTTAACTTCAGCACACTTAGTGAATGTCAACCTTAGTCTGAAGTACTTAGTATAAACTCCCGCCACATTCCCGTCGAATAAATAAATCGCTTTCAATATACAGAGCTCCGGGATACGTTCAATTTAAACCAATATTTCTCAAACTTATGTGTGGCATTCCACACTTCAAAAATTTCTAAGCCTCCATATCACAATTTTGTGATTAGCAAGTTCTACAAAAATGGTTGCTTGAAAGTGTACATAGTCAAAAATATCTTTATTTGACTTTCGTAAGTAAATATATGAGTTATTCGACAACTGTGGAAACATATTGTCGATTGATAATTTGCATTTTTCTCTCAACATTCAAATTGCGTCCCAACTAAAAAACTATAAATAGTTTATCGTCAATTTTTCGTTTGTATTTCAAGATTTTATAATTAACGTAGCAGCTTAAGTTAGTTGATATAATACTTTTAAGCCACATCGTCAATTGTGAAGTGGGCTTCAAATGCAAAAGTTTTAAGTTGTTATTTTAAAAATAAATTTATTTTTCTTCGAATGATTGACTGAGAACGTGATAAAGGTTACTATAATAGTCATTTTTTGTAAAGATCAAGACCGGTTTCGCATTCGGTCGGAAACCCTCGTATAGTTTTAGCCCGAGCCACCACAAATCAACCATAACTCTTTTTTAAGGGCACCTAATGGTGTGAGCGGAATGGGGGGAGACCAGGGTAAGTAAGGGCAGCGGGCAACTCAGAACTGAGAGTTGCCTGTTAAATGGGCCGTCGCTTAATCGCAACTGCTGTTGGCAACACTCGCTTCGCCAAAACTTTCCAACCGATAATAGATCGCGAATTGTTAAATACAGTGAAGCCATTGAACCCTCTGACCAACATCCGGTTCCACTTGATAAGCACGTCTCGGAGTTCAATAAAATAATAAATCATTTTTTTTACTATATTCCTCCACAAGTGCAGCATCAGGATCCCAACGGTATGAAGATGACCACTCCAGAATTGCATTATACAAATCTCAGCATTGTCAAGACTTATTTTATTAATAATAATAAAAAAAAAAAAAAACAAAATTCGATATCAGCTAATTGGGTATCCAGTCCTGTATCTTTAGATGTTTTTAAAAATCTAGCAGTTGTGGAAATCAAGCTCGTAATCTTTGAATCCGAGTCGCGCACTAACCTAACCTAACCTCTCGGTTACCGAGGAGATATAATAAATCAAATTATGTACAGTATACAAGCAGATCCGGCTCAAGGTGCCAGCAACACGGGAAGATGCCCAGTGCACCATATGCGTCAATGCTTCGCCATCAAGAATCTTCCAAAAGAAAGAAAAAGTAAAAAAAAAAAAAAAGGTATGTATATATTAATAAAAAAATAAACATCTTATACAGGCCGGCCCCATGATTGCTGACGTCCATATCACTGGCGTTACTATCTAAAAACTTATCGTACAGTAATGCCAATTACAATAATAAGCT
This sequence comes from Rhyacophila evoluta, assembly GCA_022683975.1. Taxonomy (NCBI): domain Eukaryota; kingdom Metazoa; phylum Arthropoda; class Insecta; order Trichoptera; family Rhyacophilidae; genus Rhyacophila; species Rhyacophila evoluta. The sequence goes on along the minus strand of JAGVSQ010001378.1, from coordinate 23,606 downwards.
CCGCGTGAATTGACAATCGATCACCTTTGCGTGCTGTTAAAAATGACTTACACATACATGAACCTCTTTTATTTTATCTTAAAACGTCAAATTTAAATAATACTTTTTTTAAGACTTTTGATGGCGCCCTTAAGGATATGGCGCTCCGGGCAACTGTCCACGTTGTCGGTATCTGAGCTAGCACTGTGGCTAATTAAAATATTTAGGGAGTCGCGAGTGTATTTTTATTACGGGACCGTAAGATAAAAAAAAGTCTTACAAGAGCTACTGTAAAACTGATGTACATACTAGTGTTAAAAATATAATTATTACATTTACTTGCACGGTATCAGCTTCGCCCAATCAGCAAATGTGCAGTAAGACGTGTTGTTTTAATAAAAATGTAAAACGAGGGTTGCTTTGTGGTAGTGGAGACCACCTACGAGTTGCTATAAATCACACAGTTACTAACTTTAATGCGGACGCGGAGAAAATTCGCTGCAATCAGATGTTGCCAACTTAACAGTGTGTCTTTGATGAATTTATCATTAAAATGAATACGACAATCCTGACTAAAACCAGCAACAACTCTGCATATCTTTATTCAATCTATTTTTCTATCGGCTTGAGATAGACATAAAAAACCGAACTGACGTTTTTAAATGGAACTAGTTCAAAATATTCCAAATTTGAATTTGATAAAGAGATCCCAGTAAAATTTGATCTGGTTTCTATTTTATTTAAATTGTTTTATTTTTGAAGAAATTAATGATTAAATTACGCGAGTGATTTAAAAAATGAAATAGGGTGGTGATTTATTTTTGGTTTTTTTTTTTTTCGAAAATGGGATAGAAGGCCATAAAATATTGGGGGATAATTCTTTCGCTTTTAAAAAATTTGCAAATCTTACGGCGAACGAGAAGGTCTTTTCTCGAAAAGGCTAGATATTAACAGGGTATAATTAGTTAAAATAGGAATCACGCACACTTTAGTGCACGCCAACCAAGGTCTTGGGAAGCTGCTCCTGGGGCACTTCTGGCACTTATGAAGAGCGCCTCACTTCGTTACGCCATGGTATACGCCCGCATAACGGGTGTGGAGACGTGGCGGGTGGTGGGGGGAAAATCAAGTCTAAACTCGCTATAATTCAAGTGAAAGACTTCGATATGGAATGCAATTTCGTTATATGTAATCATTGCTATCCGTATTGGTATCACTGCTGGCAGGTTAGCTCTACACTTTAGAATAAAACAGTTTTAATTCTCGATTCATCAGTACTTGAGTCACACAAATCAGTATTAGCCAGGATAGCAGAAATCTAATAAAATAGCAATGATTATTACATAAAAGTCTAGAAACTATATATTTAATATTATTTTCAATTTATCAACGGTATTGGTAACGTCTGCTGCTTTACCCTCTGCACTATACGTAGGTACGGAATAAAAATAAAAACCAAAGTGAAAGTTTGCGAGATCCGTGATAAATAAAAAATACAAAAGTTGAAACACTTAAAAGCACGACAAAAATAAAATAAAAAAGCAAAAAGCAAAAAGCAAAAAGAGGACTTGAAGCCCCACAGAAAGAAAAACATTGTTAAGACTCGTGTAAAAGGTAAAGTAACAAGTTTGTAATAATGTAGCCAAGATAGTAAGTAATACAATAATAAAATATATTGCAGCAATGGCGTACGTTTAATACATCATGTCAAACCTCATATACTTTAAATCAGTACTCCGTAACCTTTTTTTCTCTCACGGCACACTTTTTCCAAAATTTCCCGACACACTACTGCTATTATTGAAGAAATGCGCAACGGCACACCCAACCTCTTTTCGCAGCACACTACTGTAATTCGGCACAGCGGTTGCGAAGCACTGTCATAAATAATAATTTGTAAAAAACATGTAACATAGACATTAGTATTAATACAATGTAGTTTCGATTATCCGAACGATGTATTTAAATTTTTAAAAAATGGTGGAAGAATTTATGCTTTTGTTACATACAATACACAACATGATTGTATTCTGTGAATACAATACATACCAGATCTTGGGGTGTTTTTTTTTTAAAGTGAATACGGATATATTACTTTGAAAAAATTACACCAAAAGTTAATGAATTTATTTGTTTTAAAAAAGTACAAGCTTCGATTTACCAGGCAATGACGACGCACAAAAAAAAACATTTAACTTATTATAATGAAATAATCAACACACAAATGGATTAATTTATTTATTTGCATTGGCAAGGCGCTGATGAATAAATCAAACAAGTAAAAGAAATAGACGGGTCACTATTTTAATTCTACATAAAACTGGATAATCTATGGACAAAGCGAAAAAAAGGAAATCCTTGAATCGCTAATTCATTATATTATGTTATGTGTGAATGTTTGAACCACAATATATTGTAATTTTGGTGAATAAAATAAAATTAAAAAAACTACCCAATTGGAATCTGACGAGAAGTACTAATTATTGTTCTTCAATTACGAAATTATTCACTGATTATAAAAACTGAGCGATTATAAATAAGAATGTAATTTTATTATTCTGGAATTCAGATTGAATTCAGTGGCCATAATATTAATTTGAACTCAATAGGTACAAAGCCCTGGCAGCACTGAAAAAATAAAACAAACGAATTTTCGAGACCTATCTTCTGATTTTAAAATTAAACATATGTAATTCAAATGACATCGTAAGATTACATTGCCGAATAATTCAACCATAAGATACTTTACCTTTTGATTTATTTATTGTATGGTGTCAATAAGTGAAATATCTCAATATATTACAAATCTCATAAATTAGTGAAATACTGTCAAATTGTATTATGCCGACGCCATATTTGTTGTTACAGCGGTAGTCATGGCAACGACCCAACCATGGACAAAGAAATAGACAGGTATTCAATAACGGGCCGAATCGGTGAAGGGGCCCACGGATTAGTGTTGAAAGGGGTACATTTGCCGACGGGCAAAAAGGTTGCATTGAAAAAACTTCTTCTAAAGTCATTGGACGACGGAATTCCACTAAATGTAATGAGAGAAATAAAAACCCTCCAACACACTAATTGTAAATATGTAAGACGATTATAGTTTTATTTGCTTAGGTTAATATGTATGATACATATATATCCATTGCTAAACAAATATCTAATTTTATAAACATTAATGTGTAACATTTCTGTGTCTTATCTCACTTGTGAATCTATAAAAATAAAACGTATCTTCAAATTTTATTAATACCTAAAACCAATTTACCAAGTACATTTTCATTTCACACTTATTGCATAATTATATCGAATTATCCAGACTATTTTTTTTCAATAATTATCAAAACCATATGATAGTAATAGATATTAACAAATTTATTAATTTGAAGAAGCATCTAGAATTTCGTACAGCCATAGTACAATAATAAAAATTTATATAAATATAATATAGATTTCTCTTATTGTATTCATAGTATGACTGCTAATATATTTTTTATCGAAAAACTTTTGAAAAGTGATGAAAATATTCCCTTATAAACATAATATTCACCAACAAAATTTATCACAAACACACTTTTCAAAAAAATTGCCCACAATTTCAACACTGCTTTTGTACTGAGGGGGGTAGCTTAAAAGTGAACTTTTTCCACTATGCGAAAATTGAAAGGAGAATATTTTGAACAAGTATTTTTTACATGAAAGAACCATATAGCATATTTTTCAATGTTTATTTTTGTTTCCAATATTTTCGAAAATGATTTTGTCTAAATTTTGGTTCAAATGCCATATGACTCTTCATCTTTACTTCATCTTCAACTACACTCCTTACATAGAAGTTAAATTTCGGAAATAATTCAGTAGTTAATCAAAAACTTTTCTCACTACTTTTAAGATTGTTAGAATGTATGATGTCTTCCCACGAGGAATGAGCTTTGTGCTGGTACTCGAATACATGTGCTCTGGTCTTTGGGAGATGCTACGAGATACGCAGAATCCTCTGAAAGAAACTCAAGTTAAGACTTACACTCAAATGCTACTGAAGGGAGTAGACTATCTACATGACCATAACATCATGCACAGAGTAAGCTAAACAGATAGTTGATAACATGAGAATATATTAATATCTATTCTATACAGTGAAAAATTAAATATTAATTTTAGGATCTAAAACCTGCCAATCTTCTCATCAATAGTCAAGGAATACTAAAAATAGCTGATCTAGGACTAGCTCGATTATTCTGGAATGAAAGCGGACGACCATACTCTCACCAGGTGGCCACCAGATGGTACCGAGCACCAGAACTTCTCTATGGGGCTAAGTTCTACAATCAGTCTGTAGATCTTTGGGCTGTTGGATGCATTGTAGCAGAAATGATTAATAAACAACCATTGTTTCCGGTAAAATATTCTCAGTTAACTTCTGATGTCTAAAGTAATATCCAACAAGCAATATTCTGATAAATCTACATGATAGATTCCCAATCTTTTTCGGTCTACCGCCCCCTTTCATTTTTTTTTTAGCTCGCGTAAATTTCTTTTATAAGAAACCAATGCTGCAAGTGTGTGAATGCACAAATGCTTGCAAAATTATAAATTTTTGATTTTTTACCACCCACTTTGGGAACATTATGATCTGTATACTATTTGTTTGTTTATAGGGTGAATCTGACATTGAACAACTGGCAATAGTGCTGTGCAACCTTGGAACACCTACAAAAGAAACTTGGCCCGATCTTAAAACTCTTCCCGATTACAATAAAATCACATTCCCAGAATCCTCGCCGACACCGTGGGAAGAACTTTTCCCTGAGACATCTGAAGTAGCTAAAGACTTTGTCAAAAAGTTTCTTCTCTATGATTCTTCGAAACGTATTTCAGCTAGATTGGTATAGTTAATGTTTTATCCGAGTTTTTTATATTTATGTAACACTTCTGAAAAACCATAACCAATATTCAATATGTCTTTTCCAGGCTCTTTCTCAAACATGGCTGACAACGCAACCTCTTCCAGCACCGATGAGTGAGATGCCAAAACCAACAGAATCACACCGATATCTTATGAGACAACAATCCAACAGTGGAAATAAAGTGTGTTAAATAAAATTAAGACCAAATTCAACAGTAATTTTCATATATTTTCACCTCAATTATTTTTACATTTACAAATTTTAAACAGTATACAGTATTTTTTTTTATAGCCCAGATTCAAAACAAAATATTTCCAGCAAAAATATTCAACATTTATTGTCACAGATTTTTTAAATATTGTAGGAACAATTCATTATGTGAACATCGGCTGTATCTTTGGTGTTATCATATAAAAAAAATAAGACTATGTGTAATACAAAAAAATTATTGATGAATTACTAAAAAAAAAATTTTATGAGATACTTTTTCATTTAAAAATTTGTATTTGATTAAAAGAACATATTTTAATGAAGAAATTATAAATACATTCATAAATAGTACTCAATAGTACAGTAGATTGTAATTATTACATGCTCTCCAGCCAGAAAAAAGGAGAGAAAGTTTCATGGTAATTGTAATTTTTAAAAAAATCAGTATTTTCTAAATTACTGAAATTATTTATTAAATTAAAAAGAAATCTGGGTAAGAGGTTAAATTACTCTTTATTAAATCATAGATTTAATAACAAAGTAATGGATGAGGTAAGTTCATACAATTTTGGTAACTACACATATTTTGCGTTTGCAAATTGTAATTTTTTTTTTGATTATGCAAAACATTTTTTTTTTTTTGTAATGTGTTTCATTAATATTAACATGTACAGATGTAGCGTTACAATAATGCCATTTTTATATTATATTTTGAATTAAGTATTAACCGAATTTAGGCTAGGAAAAAAACTCCTTTTTGAGGATTGATTTCAAATTTATAAGCTTATAAGTCTCAATTTCAATACACCGATATGTGCATAAACCATACATTTATTTCTACCGTGTTTAGATTTATTAATACAGCGACCAAAATTGGTGTGCAATTGTCAAATTTTAGAGTCAAAATAAAACACTTGGTTTTCCATTAATTTCAACTGTGAACATGTATTTTTGGCATGTCAACTGAGAATTATGTATTTACTTGCGCAAAGTGAGAAATGGTACTATATAATTCATCTACTTCTGCCATAAGTAAAACCTACACACAAGTGTTTTGTCAACTATAGATTTAAGTTTATTTTGCAAACTTCAAAATCCAATACAAGTGTAATAAAAATTAATTGATAACCTATCTACCTCATACTACCACAAATAGGAAAAGACTCAGTGCTTTTTGATTATGCTCTTTGAATCACAAATTCAATTAACTACATGTAACTATTCCGCCTAATACACTCCCCAACATATTTATTTATCTCATTATTAATCAAGACAGAAAACCAACCAGTATATCTGTAATTTTGTGATTATTTTGGTACTAGGACCCCTATTTCAGAAATCTTTAAAATAAAAAACCTTTGAAAGTTAAGGGTGTATCATCATATAGGCCTCCACAGTTTAGAGATGCAGTTGAATTGATTGATATTGATTGATACAAATATTATTTATAAGCCATTTGCTCAATACAAAAACTAATGAACTTTTAATTTCATAACTGTGTTAGCCAAGTAATCAAAATGATTATAATTATATTTATGTTCACTTTACAAATATCCAATCTCATCTTCTATACACCACTAGAATGAATATACGTCATTGATTGAAATCATTCCATTCAACATATGAACCAAATCATCCATGCTGTTCTATAGTTTCAGAATTGGGCAGATGAATTCGAAATATAATATTTATTCTAATTCATCGTAAATACATCCAAGAGGATGTCGATATTTTGAAGTAGACATAGGAGTAGTGCTGTGATCAATTGCCGATTTACTCGAGATATCACATATATTTTATTATAATAATAATACTTATAAACCGATCAATTCCAAATAAATATAGTTACAATATTCCAATATTTAGGCGATATACAATGATAAGTTGATACCCAAATACAGTGAAGATCGGAAACAACAATAATATCAAACAATGAATTTAATCTGTTTAAATTTTCATTTTTATTTGTGTGGTACAATATAATTTAATATGCAATACAACCTCATTTGACTAAATAAAGCCATAATAATTATTAATTATTACCTATCCTACTATTTACATTATAAAATAAATAAGCGTAGCCTAGCATACTAAATTTTCAACTTTAATTACATATTGGAGAATGTTTTTATTGTATTTTTTATTTGCAAATCCGTCTAAATTAAATTAATTATATTTACACTGGTAATCATTTTATAAATCATGACTTCCGTATCACTAGAAATACAAAAGGGCCCCCGAGTAAAACAGAAATTCAAAAGAAATGGATATGCTCCTCAAACTGAAGCCCTTTAGAGCGCAATAATCTTCAATGGTTACATTTTACAACAAAATGGGAAATAAACATTATAAACCACTTTCATTAAAAAGCTTTCGAGCCTGAATTTACACCCGACCTTTTAAAGTCACTCAATTTGCCTCTGGCAGTTCTATAATTCAACATAAACTAAATTTTATTATGAAACAAAATTCTGTATGTGACTATTTTTATTTGCATGTTGTATATGAATGCCATCTTCATTACAATCTGATGAACGATTTATGAAAAAAAGTTTTCAGTTGATTTGTTTAATCGATTAGTTATAGTGTTTTTCCACACGATTAAAATTATATCAATGATAATTAATTTATTAACCTAATCTTTGAATGGTTTAAAACACCATCAAACATAAGTTTATTTTTTTCTTAAAATTACTCTCATTTCCTATAACAACCGATACAATAGTGAGCATTATAAAATTAAATTTTGACAATACATGCTTTAAAATCAATAACATAAACGTTAAGATATTTTTTTGTAAATTATTTATGACATACCATACTCATTGCAAATTAAATTTTATAATGATGCAGATGTTCCACTATATATAAAAACAATTAAAAATGTTGTTCCGGTAACATCTTAACCCTTTGAGTAGTATTGACGTACATGTACATCCATGCACATTTCAGAGCCATTCTTTTATTTTTTAATAAAATTTCAATATTTATTTTGATATAAATACTAGATAGACCTATCAATAACATTTGGAAGCCATTAGAATCATATCATTTATTTCTAGGTTAAAATACCGTATACGTTACAGAAAAAAATAGTTAACTTCAGCATTGAAAAATTCCTTTATGCTCTTCTATAATCATGTTTTGTAAAGAAACGAAAGATTATTAATATTGGTGTTCACAGAAACACATAAATCACTCCTATGCGTTTAAACTTGTTCTCAAGTGCTCTTTTCATTCCGAATGGGAGTGGCCACGTCTGGTAATATTATACACATTCTTACCATTTTGGAAACATTTTCAGTTTATTTTGTTCCTTGTTTGGAAATAGAAGAACATTGATATCGGTGAAAGATTTTAGTGTTTAAAACATGTGTGCATAAAAAATTAACTTACTAATGAAAGGGTTAAGATGATTATGATGCCTCCATATACAAAGCTCTGCACAGGAGGATGTGATAGTTGATTTTGAAAATTTCATATTTCTGACAAATTTAAGCAGTCGCCATATTGAATTCCTGCATTTATATTGACACCATTATTTCAACTGATATTACGAGACGTCACAGGATAAACATATGAATCATAACCATGATAGCTATTAAAAACCGTAAAAAGCACTTCAGTTGAATGAAGAACTAGTTGAAATAACTTTACATAGTTATGAAAACTCATTTAAAGATCTGAAAATTCAATATTTATACCTGAAAAAACAATTCTTCGTGTTCGTTTATATTAGGCAAAAAATGCACTTCTACTTGTCGTACATTTAACTAGCATTTTTTTTCAATAATTTTAACTTTCACACCATCAGACATCAATAAAATTTCATATAGATTATTTTTTAATCATATGTATACAACCTGGAGGTGCCAATCAACGAAACCCTGGTTACAAAAAAATTTGTGTATGGAAGTGTCGAAATTTCAAGTAATATTTATGGATAGCCCAATAGTCAGATGGAAATTGGACGAATCTGTACCCTTAAAATTCAGATGGCCTAAAACGGACTTTATCATTCTTTTATGACCATATCTGCACCCAATATAGACTTTATAGCCTCGAGATTATAATCATCATATTGTTAAGTGGAAGAAAAAAATTATACATGAATCCATGTACCACCTGACTGTGATCCATGTTTTTATAGAAAATATAATTTGAATTTTTATCATGATTACACATACATTAATATCATCATCTAATAAGCTCCTCAATGAAGAATTTATATATACATATGTGCTGAATCCTATTATAGATCCTCAGCAGGTAGATACCTGAGGATATCAAAGCAGCCATCGTCGTCCAGAGAATTGCCATGATGGACGAGCGAGTGGTGTGAGTTTGTGTGTCAGGTAGGGGCTATCGCAGCGGTGGTGGGTGCCGCGGAGTTAGGGCGGCAGGCCCAGCCGTTGGCTTGCAGATAGCGGCTGATGAGCCACTCAGGTGAAGAGTCCGGAGCATCTGCTGTCTCTCGTCTGACAGATGAATGAGGCTCCGAGGCGCGCGACCGTAATAGTACAGTTTTCATTGTTATGTACTGAATCGGAGGCAGGTTGAAAGTGTTGCACAGCTAGACATAATAACAATTATGTTACATTATTTTATATTCAACAAAAACTATTTCAAATCTAATCCTAATCAGTCTCAATGTGAAGTAGAAGTATTGATGAATGATTGGTGGTATACCTGTACTTCATTAGTAGTGAGCAAATGAGCGTTAGCGTTGCAACATGTTGCAGAGTTGGTGGTGTTGGAGCATGTGGGCCTTTTGCAGCATCCACATGCGGTACTTGCGCCCCGTGTGCACTTTGGGCTGGTGGAACTTGAGCCGCCTTCGCCTTCTCTGCAATTTTCATATAATCATGTAATTGAAATAATAACACAGTACTATAAAGTTTTCAAATACTTAATGCATACACATCAGGACCAGTTTTGTCTATTTAAATATTTTTAACTGACTAAACATAGATCATTTAGAGATCTATTGCATATATAATGTATGGAAATATGGTCACCAAGCGTAGAAATAGAAAATGAAAGAATTGGAAAATATACTTAAACAATTGTGCAGTCCTAAAGGGTATTATTTTATTTTTAATTTTAACGGTGCTAACAGACCACATGCATGCAGGTCACAAAAGAAAGAAAGCTGAAAATTTCCTATGATATTTAATGTAAAAGATTTATCTATAGCTATTTTCAATCGTCAAACTATTTTAGACTTTGTAATGGTGCATAAATACATAGAAGTAGAGTTGACCAACCTTTTTCTTTGGTTTGGCAGGTGTGTTGGACTGAGATCTCGCTGACTGGGCATCGCTTGGGTTGTGCATCCACTGCTACCCTAACACATATTAAAAATGTTAAAACAAATTTAAAGTAAATAAAATTTCGTTTATTATACTCCTCGTTTCAAGTAAAATCATTATTTTTTACAATAACATTCTATGTTCAATTTTAGTTAAACTTTGGAGAATACTAAACAATAGATCGGTGAAATTTAATATGACAAGAGCTGATACATAATCTACATTTAAAATTGAAAAATTACAAATTTCACAATCGTAAAATCATTTCAAGTGCCTTATTGAATTACACGATTGGAATAATGATACAGTGTTTTTCAATAATGTTAGGGATTTTTATTGATTTTTAACTATTGACCAACAGACTTTCTAAGTAATATATAACATAAGTCAACAGCGGTTTGTTCATCATACATATTAAGTATACAATACAAACACTTCAATATGTGTTCGATACAATCTGATTGATAAATTGACTGATCGGCTTAACTGCCAATGATCATACCATATGTAATCTTTGAAATATTTACCACTGCAGAAATCAGAGTCTAATAATTTGGTATGTGATCTATTGACTAGTTAAATAATATTCTTAAAAACAGGAAGATTGTTATTACTCTGAACCATACAACCGTAAACTATATAGTCAACAGTTAAAATATCAGTTATCAAGGTATTTAGCAACTATTTCTCATGCCATTGCAGTTTTCTGTAATATCCATATACAGGTCGAATCTTGTTATAATGAAACTCGTGGGACCATCCTTTTGTTTTGTTATACTGAAATTTCACTCAACTGAATATAGGAAAAGTATTGTTAAATATTGTAGGAACATTCGTTCGGGACAACAAAAAATATTCATTATTTTGGTATTCATTATAAAGAGATTTGACCGGTGTCAAGAAATGATCACAAAATAACACAGCAGCAACTTGATTTCTCATCACTATATCAGTTTAAAGTAGTATCAAGTCATAAATCATAAGAGAATTGCTTTCAAGGCTTTAAAATCAGATTTAATTTTAACTATAACTTAACTGTGAGCCATCTCAACAAGAATTCAAAGAAGTAATTAATTATATGCTTGTATTGCTATAATATAAATTTCCCAATTTCTACTGTTCATACAAATAAATAAATACTAATAATAAATATATAGTAAAGCGTTAAGCAGAAGCATTGAAGCATCCCGATTCAAAGCAAAGCAAATAATAATAGATGTTGTGTATCAAATGAGTGAATATGAATGGACTCAAAAGAAAAAATATATACCAAAAGACAAACAATAAATAAAAACAATTTAATTTACTATTTCTTACAGTATCAAAACATTTACTATTTATTAACACAAAACAAAAAATCAAATAATAAAACAATCAACGATTATTTTTCATAAATCAGTCATTATCGATTGCAAGTATTAAAATACAGCTCAGTAACTATAATAGCTGCTTTAGGTGAAAATATTTAATTGGAGTGATCGGGTCATTTGTTAATGGACTCTTTTAATGAAAATTCACAACAATCAGCGCGGAAAAAAGCCTTATTTTGAATACTTAGGCGTCATTTACATGAAGAGTATTATATTCTATATCGATGGTTGGCAGGCCTGTGAATAAGTACCAATATAAATAATTGATTCAGCAGAAAATTTACCGATTAAATTGTAATTTAATCTTCTCATTATAAAAATACGGAAATAATTCAGTATTTGGGATTCTGCTATGACAAAACTCGTAGAACAACCATTTTTGTATCGTTTATACTGATATTTCGTTATAAAGGAATGTAACATAGGTACGTCCATTTTTCCGCTACGCCATGATATATTTATTGTACTAAAAATTTTGTTATTTCGTTATCAGCTAAGGCGGGATTTGACTTAATTAAAGATATTAGAGAGTAATCTGTGAGACGAAGTCTTAACTATAATAATAATGTATCTATATTACACTACAATTTTAAGTAATAAGTAAAAATTCAAGATATTCTAGACATGCCAACAGTCAACATAAAATAGCTTATGCCAAACATTGCTTACCACTCGATGACTTTTAATCAAGCAATATTATAAAAGACAAACATCCTGCCCCAATGCCCTGCGTTATGTTTGAATAGTAGTTACTTGAGTAATAGCTTAAAAATAGCCTACTCAAACACAGCACTATATATTTTTGATAAAATTTTGTCATCAAGCGGTTATCGCAGGTAATGCGAGGATTATTAAGCAATAACACTACACACAAAAAAATATACAATGGATGAATGAATATGAAAAATGAGAAGATTTCGCTGTCAAGGATAATTGTAAATCCGAATTCCATACCGATCTTAAAACAATAACATATTTCAATATTTTATTTTTTATTTATTGCATATGTTATCGTTGTGGCAACAAAATATATTCTTGGCAAAATTAAATAAGATAACATTTTTATTGTATATTTATTCCAGTATACATAGCCGCCACTTATTATTATTGCCTGTCGAAAATAATTAACTATGTGCCAAAGACTTTTGACAAATCCGAGTGGTAAAATCCTCTCTGGCGGTCATCAATTGTCAAAATCCGTTCTCATGATAAATCAAATTATACGGCATATTTATTAAATTTGACGTTAAGTTCTACTTTCTATATTAAATAACTTAAATGGTAATTAAAATCTCTATATATATCCAAAAAAGTTATCTGTGATTTACTCAAAGCTCAAATAAACATCCAGAGCGGGTTTTGCAACTTGGCGACTCACATATTTATAATGAAAATATAATTTTTCCTGCGCCTTTTGGTATTTTATGATGCATATATGCACACTAACAGCAAGAGATTGTCGCTTGCACAGATAAACGTATTTTTTTAATCATTTCCAAAATTTAACGAACATTAAAAAGAGGCCACTATATCATTTTGAGGAAAATATAGATGAAAATGTTGATATACAATTTTTTAACTAATTGTTTATCTTTTTTTTAAATAAAAAAGTAACAATAAACGTAATAGACTAACAAATATTTGAATTTATAACAACTTTTTTTTCAAAATAGTAATCACATATCGCTGTCCAATATAAATAGTTGAATACTGACATGAACTGATGGCAAAAATACCAATAGATGATTAATATTTGTGAATTGATTGAATAAGTTGTATAAAAATAATAAGTATGGAAATGGTTACGTCTTGAAATGAAATAGCCAAGTCTAGTGAAGAAAGTCAGATGTGGAAGATAACAAATTAACCCTGACAGCGTTTCACACAAAGCGAAAATATAAAGTGAGAATGTATGTATGAAGAAGCGTGTAGCGCCGTGTGTACCGCCATGCGCGGAGCTCGCCTTCCGTTCACCGAGGCCAATCCGCCGAGCGACGAGCCGCCTGTTGACCCTGCACTACCAGCCATCCCTCCTGCCATCGCAGCATGCCGCTCGAAGTGGGCACACTCCTCAACAGAAGTCAGCCCGTGGCGCCGATAGCGACTAAGCTCCGACAGACGCACACGCAGTTCTCTTTCTTTCCACAAGGCCCCAGATATCGACGTGTGTTCTGTTCGGGAAGCAAAGCGGGTGAAGGGACGGAGACGATCCATGAAATCTCTGTAAATTCAAACAGGTTCTATTGATTTTGAGAAAATGTTATGACAACAGATATTAATATCACGTAATTTAATAGCCAAACCTTTCGGGGTAAGTAGCGTCAATTGAGAATTACTATGACAGGTCATATCAAATGTTAACAATTGATTCAAGATCTATTGAATAATTCTTAATTAAAATTGCTCAATAGATATTTGACCCATATTAGTATGTGAGCTGCAAAACCAGATTTATTTTGTTCATAAATTCAATTTCTATCTTGACACTTTGTTTAGGAATCATACATTTGCCGCAAAGAAAAAAATATTCTAAAACTTGCTGGTGGAACAGAAAAATTAAAATTAATTTAACTTAATCACTATGCAGAATAAATGTGTATATTTTTCATACTTCTTTTCTTTCACAATTTTGGTGACCAGCTTTCCCCTGTTCTTGATATTATTGAAGAAGGTCGTAACGAGTTGATAGTCCCTCACAAGTCTCTTTCGCCGCGTTCGTTCTCTTAGGCGGCGGGTATAAATATCTACTTGGGTCAGCTTCAAAGCTAAAAACAGTATACGCACGGTTAAAATCCATTTACATTTGTATATAATTGTATTGATAAATGCATAAAATACCTTAGATTCTATTTTGTTAATATTTCTATTTATATTATACTTCAATGGCAATCCAGTTTGGATGGAAATATTAATACCAAACTAAAGTGAATTGAAAATATAGAAACACTTTAATTCAAAATTAGTTTTAATAAAAAAACACCTATAAAACAAAGAAAAATTAGGATATTCAAGAACTTTAACATTCAATTGAACTTATGATCACATAAAATATCAATTGTTTTCAAATTCATTTTTAAAAATCCAAGCAGAAACAATATTCCTTTAAAATGTCTGAAACCAAACCGTTTCATAAAGGCTGTATTATTTATTTATGTTAATTACGTTAACATAACAAGCTCTTTATTATATTTAGTAAAACTATGTAGGTAATTTTAGGGTTATTTCATTCTGAGGCATTTATGCATAAAAATTTCTTCATGTTTGTATCATGCAGAATAAAAAGTGTTTCATTCACCTATATCGAGATCATCGTCATCCGGATTCAACGAGAGAGAAGATATAATTTGTTCAGCCTCATGATCATGTTCCTAAAAGAATTCAATCAATGAATTGGGACACTCAGTTATTAAACGTACACATTGAAAGGTAAGTACACAAATTTTCCTATATTTAAATAATACGTGACTCAATCTCAAATGAGTGACAGACCAACAAATAATTACCGTAAAAACAATCTCATCATACACATCTGTAGCAAATTATCATTTGTAGCCGAAACACATTTTTTAAATTTTGGCTCATTTAGATATATGAGAATGCCTCAGTTCAATTAGCAACAAGTTAAAAATTACTAGAAATGATTTTGAAATATATAATACCGTCACTTCCATGGCAAAACCATATCAAAATATGTTCCATTGTGTAGGAGATAGAAAAAACATAACAGATTAAAAAAAAACAAGATAGTATATTTATGTTATTATAATATATTACAATTAAGACAAGAATTATTATAAAAATGCATTAAATATTACTCATGTGTTTTTTCCATCTCATAAAAATAATTAATATTTTCGACTGATGGTGCTTGATGGAAATTGATTTAAAATCATCATAAAATGATCATAAAAATAGACAAACTGATACGTTTTGAAAAAAAAAAAATTTTAAGCCTTCTCGTCACCCTATCGATACATGCTTTTGCCTACAAATATAGAATATTTATTTGGCTGTTGTGGTATTAACAACTCAATGTCACATTTTTTCTGAAAAGTAGTTTTGCCATGGAAGCGACAATATATATAGCATCATACAAAGACACCTATACAATAAACTAACCCTCTCAAAGTCATCCCTATTAGGCATGTATCCAAGCTGTGTGGCCTCATCATGCGACACAGAGAGTGGAGGTAACCGGGCCACAGCCTGAGGATCGAGAGGACCACCATCTCCTCCAGGAGCGGGAGCCGCCCGCACCGTAGCCATCTCCACTCCACCCCACGTAGCTCGTCCAATACTCCCCTCCAGATAGTGGGATATGTATTCATCTTTGGCCTCTATAGATTTAATGTTGATATTTTAAATATACATACTATCTATTTCAGGAACATATTTATCAGTTGTACTTAAAGCAGTTGTTTTTGCTTTTTTATATATTTTATTTAGTCTAACTAAGACCTGCTCCAGAGGGTGACAGTACGCAAATGAAACTCACTATTTACCATGTGATAGCTAGAACTGACATTATACTTAACTAAATATAGACTGTCATGAGTGTGCGGCTCTACTTGATTGAGATCAAATGCCATTAATCCACCACATGCATTCTGGCGATTCTAATTGAACCATGGCATCCAACAAAAAGCGAAAAAAATATATATATGGATTTATTGGATTTTACTTTATCAATGGATTCGAACTAATATAAATGTGAAAAGAAAGTAAGTAAAAGGTATTACATGAAGTCAAACATCCCATAATATATTGACAAACTGTCAGAGAAACATCGGTCTAAAGTTACATGTTTTGTTAGTTTTATATGAAGATGGAAGCACCTTCCGATGCTCTGGTTTCAATATGTTTGGAGATATCTTCCCAATTCCCGAATCCGAATTGCTCTATAGCGTCCAGAAGTCGAACTTCTTCCTTGGCCGACCAGCTACCCCTGCCTTGGAATATGCCGACAGTTCCAGAATCCTAAAAATTTCATGTCAAAAATATTGTGATTATCAAAGAATGTAAATAAAATATACGGCATTTTTTGTAGATATTTAAGTAAGTGGATTACCATAAACTGGTAGGAGTGATCATTTCGATGCGGACCAATCTCTGCCCCCACAGAGAAACACTAAAACAATAACAAACTTAGTTTAATGAGTGTTCAAAACTACCGCTAACATTTTGTGGCTTAATGTCAGTGACGTCACATGACCTACCAGTAGGCAAATATCAAAATCGACGCATTCCGCGCATCGCACCCTCAACCCGGATATTTCTTCTTGACAATAGGTGCAATTATATTTGGCGTACAAATCTGAAACAAAATAAAACGTTACAAATTTTCCGATAATTTCGATTTAATATGCGATTTGGTGCCAGCGTCTGCCTACCTGCCATATTTGTCTATAGACAATAAAATTGTTCTATCCTAGAGTCAGGGCGTAAGCATATCGACCCTCCGACAACCCTTATCAAACTGAAGTTGAAATAGCTCAATGCTTATTGCACGAGTAATTTATCCATAATCAATTTAGAATGTAAATTAACAAAAGTATAAAGTCGTAAAACAACTAATACATTCAACTGACTTTTGATCTTATATGAGGCAATATTTTGCCCTTGAAATATTTTATGCATCAATACTAAATTATTGTTTTTGTTATTGGCCTACGTTTTTAAACATTATTTTAATATAAATTGAAAAAACAGTAAAGAATTTGAGATATTTTTTAAGAATAAAAGAAACATATAATTAACCTTATCTAAATACGTTTTATTATAATCATTGCAAAGCAAGGGCTGTGCTTACATTATTTGGGTTTTAATAACTAAGTAAAATTTTAATTAATTATCAATATTTAACATTATTGTATTCAATTAAAATTTATAAAATTAAATTGTAATTTATTTAGAAAATATTTTATTTACTTCACTGAAATTACGTGTTATCAAAAGTTATCGTTTTTTAAATCTTCAATATGAAAACGATGTTCTCATATTTTCTTTTGGTAAAACGTACATACTATTTAGAATAAAGTTATTTTTGTACCATGCTCTGAGAACAAAAATGTGATTTTAATAGCTTTTCAAAAATAAAAAAGGTACATAAGCAATAGACAAGTCATAGAACTTTTCACAGCTGTCAAATAGAAATTCGCAATTCCTCATTGACCGTGTCATTGTGCCTGTCAAAGCGTCAAACTCAACACGAAAATCAAACAGGATTTCTAATTACACAGTGTACAATATCCATTAGCTGATATACGTTGATTTCTATATTTCCAGTGACAATAAAGTCTTAAAACGGACTTAAACATTAAAAAGGTAATACATGATACCCGCTAATGTTTTGTTTATTTTTAACTGCCAGTTGTTGCGGCCTTGACAATACATCAGTTATTCATGTGATAAACTCTGGTATTTCAGTTTGTCCTTGGGAAGAAAGTCGAGTCAACAGAAATGAAATCGAGTAAACGGCGACTGCAAAGCCTCGCAGAAGGTAGCGACATAATGCCGAATCTTTTTAAAATCGACCAAGAATCAGAGTGTTCAATTCCACCAGTATTTCGATCTCGATTACACGAATTGTTTTCACAAATTGAAAAAGAATTTGATATATTATATACGGAAAACCTAAACTGTAAGTAATGTTTGTATATTATGCGTTTTAGAAAAATAAGACTTCAGAAGTTACCCATCAATAAGCTAGCAAAAATTTGTACCCATGGAGGTAGTAGAACTAATTTCAAGAATCTATCACCGAAACTTGTTTCTACATCACTTTTTGTTATTCAGCTGTTGTAACTAACTGTCAATTGTTTTCAATGATAAAAATTTAAAACAGCATATTCCTTTTTTCTGAAATTAATATTTAATTATAATAGACATATTTCTAAGCATATACATAAGCTATTTTTATTCAAATTTAACCCACCACAATTTTTTTTTCATGACTTTCACTCAACTGCCACAGAAGTAAAGGATTACGAAAGAATATTATAAATAGCACTACTATAAAATAAATATACACAGTCAAATCCCATTATAACAAAACTCATATAACTACCAACTTTTTTTTCATTATAAATAAATGTAAAATATGTATATCCTTTTTGTCCGCCATGCCATAATATGTTTGTTATACTGTACATTTCAGTATTCGCTATATTAATGATTTGACTGTATACATCAATATTTTTTTCTTTTTTACCATATCCGCCTCAAAACTAGAGCATATGGATTTTTAAAATTGTGAAAATTATCGCTCCAGAAATGGAGTATATGTATCTCCATATTGGGAAGAGTTACTTTGGCATATTTTTTACTGCTCAATTTTAGTTTTGGTAATTTTGTGGGGACCAGAACAAGTTTTGGTTGTATAGGATTATAATTCATTAATAGTTTTCCCATATCACAATTTAGATATTTGATAATTTTATTATTACAGTACAAGAAAAAGTAGATATATTGAGTGAGAGATTAGAGAGAGAAACATTACCAGGAGACAAACCTAGCGTTGATACTATTGATTTTGATGTACAAGGAAAAGCCTCGAAACAAAAATGTAAGTGTGAATTATAACATCTCAATAATTACCAAACGACCATTTTGACTTAATTTAACCATATTGTCTCCCAAAATTACAATAGAAAACAACCTCTAACGGCTTGTTTTAGAAAACACTACAGATTAGCTATCTTTAGGATGCACTCTGTCAGAAATGTCAAGTTAAATTAACATGCACTTAATATGTTTAAAAAAGAAGAAAATTTTATGAGTTTATATGTCAAGGTAAGTGTTGAAAACTAATTTCAATAAAATCCTCACAATTATTTAATATAAAGTAAGATTTCATCACCAAAGTAATAAATATAATTTCAAAAGTTTAGCGTCATTTGTCTGCCTATTTAATCATTGACCACTCGTTCTCGAACTGAAATAATTTTATAACTAAAGCGTATCTCATCTAAACTAATATCAGTTGATTTTATATTTGACATATTTTGAGCAATTTTTGCCATAAGATATGAGCTTCCAGTATTTTCTTTAAATGCTTTCAAGACTTATATATATATATGGTCATTGCAGCACTCTTAACAATCAGTTTGATTAATTCATTTTATAAAAAAATCATTTATGACTAATTTGCTTACAGAAATATTGATTTTTTTATTATTTATATTCAGTGCCACCGAGTTCTCAAAAGGTTAAAGCGAGTCATAAACTCAAGGTTCAAACTAGCAAAATAGTGTCCAGTTTCAAAACTCCAAACTTCAGCTGTCAGCTTGTAAGAGAATTCTCAGGACACAAAGATGGAGTTTGGGAAGTATCTTGTGCCAGAGCAGGACAACCTCTTGTTGGAACTGCTTCAGCAGGTTTGATATTCATTTATATATTGTTATTTTAAAGTAGGTATCAGGTGCAAGCTTTAAGTGCTGCATATTCAACTTAAAGTTATCCGTTCTACAGTGTGTTGGCTGTAATTTTGTTTCATTTGCTAAATAATTATAAATAATATAGCCTCTTTTAAAAATCATTGTATATTTATTTTAATATTTGTCCTAGATTATTCTGCATGCGTGTGGAGTGTGGAGTGGGGCAAGTGCTTACTTCAATACCTTGGCCATTCAGGTTCAGTCAATTCTATCAGATTTCATCCGTCTAGAGACATTGCACTCACCAGCAGCGGTGACACTACCGCACATGTGTGGCAAGCAGCTGTCAATTGGGATTTGCCAGTAAGCTCTTCAGTTCTTCTATATTACTGCAATTAAAGATTTAAATTATTTTTGTCTTGCTGAAGTTCCATATCGATCGAATGAAAAAAACACACTGAGGAAGTGTAAAACTTTTTAACACGTGAATAAACTAAATGAATGGTTTTCTTTATTAGCTAAGAGGGCAGTCCTCTGAAGAAGAATTGGAAGGTGGAATAGAAGACATTGGTCTGTTAGAAGGAGGCGACAGACCCGAAAGCCTTCGAACTCCTCTAGCAGAGTTGAGCGGGCATACTGGTGTGGTCATGGCCGCGGATTGGCTGGCCGGTGGAGATCAAGTTATCACCGCTTCATGGGACAGGACAGCTAATTTGTATGATGTAGAGTCCGGAGAATTAGTGCAGTGTCTTACAGGTTTGAGAACCTTTTGATTATGTAAAAACAATTGCTCATTAATCTTCGTTGTTAATTTTTTTTTTTCTAATTTAATAAGAAAGGCATATATTTTAGAATTAAATGGTAGGATGTAATGGAAAATGATCTTTTAGTTCGCTAAAGAAGTTTGTTAGAAAAAACTGAGGCTAATCCATGGTGCAGTGAGTGCTATGATTATAAATCAATTTTATTTTCTCGATAATTTAAGGAAATTCTGTGTTCGATATTAATTTTTCAATTCTCACAATTGACATTTATTTTTAAGGTCACGATCACGAGCTCACCCATGCATCTGCTCATCACTCGCAGAGGCTAGTTGTCACGGCGTCTCGAGACACCACTTTCCGCCTGTGGGATTTCCGTGAACCGATCCATTCTGTCTCCGTATTCCAAGGACATACAGAGTAAGTTTCACTCTACTATGTCTTACCATTGCCATTTCTTTCGGTACCTTGTTTTATAAATAAATTTCGTATTGTTAACCATCACAATTGTTTTAGGAGTGTGACCTCGGCAGTATTCACAAGAGAAGATAAAGTAGTCTCTGGGTCTGACGATAGATCAGTAAAGGTAATCAATTTAAAGCATTTAATATAAATTTATTATTATTAATTACTTATACATAATAAATGAAAATATCTTAATGAATAATACATTTTTTTCCTAAGGTGTGGGACCTGCGTAATATGCGATCATCACTTGCTACAATTCGCTCAGACTCGAGCGTCAATCGTGTGGCCGTTAGTCCAGGAGGAATCATCGCCATCCCACATGACAACCGACAGGTCCGACTTTTTGATCTACAAGGACAGCGAATGGCCAGGCTACCCAGGACTAGTCGAATGGTTAGAATACTTCCATCTATTTAATTTCCATTATTAATTTTTGACAATTTTAGTTATTCATAATGATACCCTCCTCGATCTAGTGTCCCTGTTTAATGATGATTAAGGTGATGCAAGATAATCAGTTGCATTCATTTGTGAAACTTTGAAATACCGAGAGACATACATCAATTGTGGCGTACAAGTATATATTTTAAATGATTAGATGTACTAGTTTCATAATATTTTTTTAATATTTTTATTTTTTTATATCATGTTCGCTCCCAAAGTGAAGCATATGTATCTCCGCAATGTGAAAACGTCTTGACAGATTATTTTTTATGAGAATTGTTTGTCAGACAATTGCTCAATGCAATGGGCATCCATCCAGTCCTGTATTTTTAGATTTTTTTAAATCCGACAGATGGGGAATCGAACCCGCGCTCCCCGGATTTTTAAGCGCGTATGCTACCAACTACACTAACCGGGGAGACCAGGGAAATAAATTAGAACTGAAGAAATAAATAAAATATATTTTTGCCCTGCGGAAAGATAAAATACTAAATTTTATTGCGAAAATGTCTCACAGAGAATTGTCCGTAGTCGTGCTAACCATAACTTATGCCTAATATATTTTTCGACATGTTAATGATCAACTGTACGTTCCGGAACCGAAGATGATATCTATTGAAACATTTATATAAACATTGTTTCTTTCTCTTACAGGGTCATCGTCGCATGGTGACATCAGTGGCGTGGGTAGATGATATGTCAGCCAGCGTAAACTTCTTCTCTTGTGGCTTCGATCGCCGCATCCTTGGCTGGTCCATACAACCTTCCAAAGAAACCTAGATTCACCAAAACCTGCGCAGCATATCTGTGATCAATTTCAAGTGAATGTCTAATATTGTCATTGTTTCAAATGAATTATCACTGTCTATATTTATTATTTTCAGTATTATATTTTTATTATTTAATCCTCATATGTCATTCAGTGGCGAAGACTCAGTAAAATAATCGTATGTACCCTAAGAAAGAAATTAATTACAAAAAATTATTTAACATGATGATATTACAAACATGTGAGAAGTAATGGAAAATTACTTTTGGTCTGTATTTACCAAGAAATAACAGTGCCATCTGTATCATTAAAAAAAATATATATTGCTAGTGTGAAATTTTGTCTGACAAAATTATCAGGCAAACAACTTATTAAAAAATAAGTGCCATATCACTATGAAATCAAGCCGTTTTCGGTTATTTGGCGAGTTTCGCTTCTTTTTATTAAATCAGTTAAAAATAAATATCCAAATAGAACGGCAAAACATTGTACGGATCATAACAATAGCTGAAATCGTTATTTATTAATTTTTCATTTTATCCCAATTTCGACGAAGCAAAACATCATAAGCATCATATAGTTTTACGCATACAATCTTTTGCCTAAAACGGCTTGATATAGTGATTCATATTATGTGAAATTGGCAGTTTTCAGAAACATATGTTACAGGATAGTCGGTTCTTTTACTGCCATTTAAATTTTTTTTGCGTATATACTGTTAAAAATAGCCTAAAACTAAATTGGTTTCTCAGATCTTTTTACAATACTTCAAAAAAGTGAACATTTGTATTTTACCAATAATTCGTTTCTAAGTCATTCTTCGCCACTGCTACCTGTAAAAACTATAACAAACAAACTATGAACATTTTAGGTTATTTCTGCTCTCGTATAAATCTGGTTTTTTTTTAAACTGAAGACTATTTTAGTAAAACTTGTTAAACATAATCAATATTATATCGTCGTCAACGCGAAAATATCTCCTATGTGGTCGATTTCACGAAAATGAGT
>JAGVSQ010001377.1:0-29835 GCA_022683975.1 Rhyacophila evoluta | reverse complement strand
TAACAGTGATCTCACATATGGAAGTTTACCAGTTTTAAATAATTCAGAATTTCATTTTAAATATTCACACTAACGCAGCTTCCAATATTTAATAATTGCTAAAAAATAAATCCTGATCATCTTAATGATTAATTAAATATATTATATTTAAGATGTCCGCTCCGAAAGTGGAGCAAATAACAAAAAATGGAGTAAATGAATCTTCTTAACGTGTAGACATGTCTTGGGAGATTGTTTTCTTGAAAACTAGTCGTCAGCCAACTGCTTGACCCATTAGGTATCTAATCCTGTATCTTATAATCCAACAACTATGGAAATCGAGCTCGTAGTCTCCGGCTCTGAAGCGCACACGTTAACCTCTCGGCCTTTATTGAAGCAGTATGCCTATTTTGTCTTAAGGATATTAATGATGATTTATATCTATTACGATAGTAACAGTTCCCAGTAAAAAAATATTCGTTTCCATTGTTCGCGAAAGATTAAACTTTTTTTTGTATTAAATTTTAATAGATATGAAAGATTCAATCATCGAAAGAAGAGATGACATTTAAAAATTGTTTTTATTTTGTAATATCGATGAATAAACTGCAAGTAAATGTTTATATTATTGAAAAGGTTAGTAATAAAAATAAACCCCCACAATAGTCAATTTAGCTAGAATTTAGGCAAGGCCATGTCGGGTGGCGAATTCAATTGTCTAAATTTATTGTTTCCTATTGAATTTAGAGTGGCCTTTTCAATTACCGACTTAAATCGAAAATTGTGAAAATTCAAGGTGACAATAAACCCAATTTCACATGGGTCAATGAGCTTCTTTACTTCCTACCTACACATACAAAAAAGGCAATCATATTAATGATAGTATTATTGGATAATATATTATTTATTATGAAAATTTACGAAAATCCCACATATTTATTTATCAAAATTACAAAAAAATCATTTAAAATTAAAAAAAAATCGAATTATTTTATTTTAATAATAAAATGCCAACATTCTTCATCCGGATATAAAACAATTTTCACATAATCAGGCAGAAAAAGTTAATGCCAGTCATTTTTTTTATATTGATTATATTTTTATATATTTATCATAAAATAAAAGTCATTATCAATTATTGTAATCTGATATTTTTAATCGTCTACTTGTGTTGGATGTTCGAGAATGGAAATGTGGATAAGGCGTGGCGAACGGTTTATGCGTTAATTTTAATCGATAATGAAACTCTACGTATTAAGGAAAATCAGCTTTATCATCACAATTTTGGCGTCAATAACGGTTTTTTGAATATTTTAGTATGTTAATTAGCTGTGATGTACACTTCATCACACAGCCATAATATTTTCTTTTTTTGGATGTTTTTTTATCTATCACTATACTTCTGCACATAAATAACCATTTTAATTTCAGATTTTAGATATTATTTTTTACCATGCATGAGTATGTATTGTAGATGAATCACAGAGTAAAGAAGATTACACCAGAAACGTGCAGAATTATTTGATAGCTTCTATTTCATAAAGATTGAGTTGTTGGCCAATTGATCAACTCATTAGGCTCCACTCCTGTAACTTTGCACTTTTAAAAATTCTACAGGTGTTGGACTTAAACGTAAATCTACAGCTTCAAAATGCGCGCGTTGGTCTCTCAGCTACCGATATAGATATTTGTCAAGTGTATACATCCATCATAAAATATACGGTTCAATTGTGTTTTTTCCACATGGAAATTTCATTATGAATTATTTTATTCGAAATATTGACTCGGTAGCCAAGCTTAAAAATGCCTTCAAATCGGTACCAGAAGTTTCAAGTTTGTTTCCTATAGCTGTATAAAACAAAACGGCTTAAACAATCGCTCATAAACATATCCTCGTGGGAAAAAAATCAATTGAGACGTGTGTTCATATTACGGCAATCCGAATTCTTCGCGCTTGGATTGTATATAATTATGATATTATATCAAATATTTTTTTACAAAAGCACATAACTTTGTTCGCACATATTAAATACATAGTAAATCTCTCGATGTTTTTTTTTGTATTTAGGTATCCGGTACTATATTTTTTTTACAAATAAAGATGATATTATCATATGTTTCATCCACTAATACAAATCAATATTATACATGGCGATACGCTTACGCAACCACAATACGTAATGGGCTTTAATGTACCCTTCTTGAGATGAAAACCCCAATGCCACTATTAAAATATATCTTGGTTGGATATAATATATTTTACGCGTTAAAAGCTTACCCTTATCATATTAAATCAAATTAAATACTTTATAAGGCTGCCATTAAATCCCTTTTCTGAAGAAATTGTATGGAAATAATTATTCCGCATTATAACATTATCCATACCTGCTATTTAATTTTGCTTAATATTTATGAAATATGTTCAGTTTGAAAATTAATTTAATGAACAAGAAGAAAGAGCCGCTAAGAAGTTAAATATACGTAAAGAGGATTTCGTTATGATTTAAGTATCGGTGTATTTGATTTTTGTTCAGATATAGGCATAACATCGCTATTCAGAGATAGCACAGATGTCGGTTTTTTTGGGCTCCAAGCCCCGCACTTTCTTAGAAAAAAAATTTGAATAATTTTTTTATCCTTGTTTTGTAAATATAGTGATAACAGTGTTACTATTTTGACCTCCTAATGGACGATAAATAAGCGCGAGCACTTTGGTGTCAAAATTTACTGGCTCTAGTCCAAAGGTATCTAGGATGTTTAGTAATTTTAAAATAAAGAGCTGGAAATCCATATATTTAATTTCTCTACGTTGTAGAAATTAAATGCCCCACTTTTAGATCGTACATGGTAAAAAAACTAATAAGAAATATGGAGTAATAATTAAAGATATCAAATCTGTATTTTATTTTATGTTATTTTAAATTTAAGTATGTTTTCAATATTTGTAAAATGTAAAATTTGATCAACAAATAATATAAAACTTTTATTCATATTTTCTTTCTAAAATCTTCAGCTGACCCAATTTCTACTTAAAAGATAAAATATAAAGGATATACTTAATTTACTGCATACAAATATTTAAAAAAATGCTTTTGATTATTTTATCTACAGTTACCAAGAAATTTGTAAAGTGATTGGATGAACAAATGACACCTAAACTTGATAGGATCTATAACAGAAAGTTTTAGAAGTAAATAAGCAAGGTAACATTAAATGGCAATGGTGGTGTTGCTCATAGATAAAACAAAGGGAATAGGTAAAAGCGTTTTAGTGTTTGGCCAAATTAATTGTGAGACGATAACCCTCTCAAGAGATATACGCTAAAAGGTTATATGCGTCGCATGAGTTCCACTTTATTCTTAAATACAAAGAAAATGTTTGATTAAAAAATCTAATAAACTGTATGACTAATTATTTTAATAGTTAAAAACGATATAATCTATGGCAATTGATACAAATATTTTTTTAAACTTAATAAAACGCCAAAACAAAAACGAACTATTTATTAACATCAACATTTCTTGTATTAAGTCATATTAACTTACACTTTCAACTTACATTTGAATTTAAATTTAAGATCGATTTTAATTGTTAAAGTTATTTTACAATACAATCACTATTTTGTATTCAAATATCTCTTGGCGGATATTTCGAAATAAATTTGCAAAATATAGTTTTTCTTAAACGGTTTCCATACCTTCTTGTTTTCACACTGATTTTCCGTTTTTACAATAATCTTATTTGCCACTTTTGCGAAACAACATAATGATAATAAAAGTGTACCACATATTTTCGAAAGAATAATTGATAAATAGCACACATGATTCAAATGGACGTTTATAGAAGGCATAAAAATACTTTCATCACTTTTTTATAAATTTATTTTCATCGTTAAATAAAAGTCTATTTTTTGCAGATTTTATTAACATGCTCATCAATAAAGCATAATTAATTGCCGTTGGGAGAACCCATATTACTGTACACAATATTAACCATAAAACCGAAATTTTCCATATAACCAATAAATTACGAATACCATTAATATAAGAGCAATCCATGCAGTTGATATGGTTATCTTTAAAAGTATTAACAATCTGTTCCTTGTGGAATTAAACTAAGTAAATTTTGTTGAAAATTTGCAATTTGGTTTGGTCCTGGCCATCTAGCTAATTCAAAACTATTTTTCAAATATTTGTAGTAGTATTTCAATACTGATATATTACTATCAATATATTTTACAAATAATTATTTGATACATCTTAATTCACAATACAGCTTATTTCGACGTTAATAATATTATACATTTTTATCGTTATTGACATTTTGTAAATGAACGTACAAAAAATAAGCACCATCGTTTGATTAACAATCATTTCCCAAAGAATGGTCAGCTTAAATATCTTTATATTTAATATAATATTAGATGCAAGGTAGTTTCAAGCTTGCTATTTTTTAATTGTATGATTATTATTTTTTTTATTCATTACATAAATTTTCGAGTGGATTATTTGGGCTATTTTTTCGTTAATAGAAAGAATCAAGTAAGAAAATTTTTATGAATTCAGAATGATTTATGTTATATAAGTTGCTTAAACCAAAGCTTGCTTTTAAATGTCAAAGAGTCTGCTGGATATATTGTAATATAAAACTTTTCCATGTGTTTTTTCCGGAAAATTCAGTCTCTTTCTGGAGTATACTCTCAAACTTCCGCTAACGAATAGTTTGTTGTTCTTTACCTTTTCACGAACAGCGCCAAAATAATACAAACTTTATCTTATACCATTCGAAAATGCACATATATATATTAAGCGTGTTGGCAATTTGATATTGTCCATAAAATATTTTAAAAGTTAAAATCACATGCGACTAAAATAAATTCATACAAAGAAATAAAATTAGTATTAGACAGACTTATCGTTTACTAATATCTATATTATTTGTTATTAAATACACCCAGTAAGTATTTAAATGAAGGCATGTTATTTAGTAAAATCGATGAATTTGAACGAAATATTTTACAAAAACAATTACCTATCCAATAATATTATGGTGATGTTATTCTCGTTAGACAGATTATTTTTTATAAACGATCGATACATATTTTGTAGGTGCTTATCAAATATAAGCAATTTTAATTATTAGTAAAATAACGTTTGGTTATGTTATAATTACTAACATAGTACTCATTTAAAATTAATTTCCGCTGTGTGTTTTGCTATAAAAGATCATGTTGATACTGTCGTATCCCGGATCTATATCTGTATCTGCTATCAGTGTATCGCTAACTGGCTTGCATACATATTTTTTTACAGAGAAGATATGATAGCATATACTCAATGTATACTGTAATTTCCTTCGTATCATCATCACATGAACATACATTTTCAGCTGCGAGAAATTATAGCAATTAATAAAAACAAATAATTTAATTTTTACGGAATTTCAAAACAATTTCATAGATATAGTACGTATACAAAAGTATTTTATCTCGAGTCCAGGTTTTATTTGATCAACCTATCTTTTTAAAACCAATACACAAAGCACATTTATATATTTTTCCTAGCATTTTTCCCAAGATTCGATGATATATTTAAAAATATTTTTTTTTATATAAGATCTAAGAATATCATTATTTTTAATGTCAATGAATACACAAAAAATATTTACAAAAAGATAAAACGTATTGATAGTTTATCGGTTTGGAATTTAGCATATAAAAAAAAACATAACTATTAAAGAAACTATGTATAATTTATTAAAAACTCGTTTTTGGTGATGTGTTGTACAATATATTGGTGGCATGTAATTTTAGAAATGCTATCTTAATAAAATAGAATAACGCAAAGCACAATGTATCATAAAATTTTACTTCACAAAAAAAAACCACAAAAAGCTGGGAAATTACTTTCATTTTTTCTTTTCATGTAAACGATATTTGTTTTTAAGACGTTTTAAGTATCTAACATTTTACAAAGAAAACAAATGTGCTTAATTCTGATAGTGACTTAAAGTATTATACGTTACATGTTATAGTTATCCATATATCATTTAATATCACATGATTTATTGTGTTCTGAATTAAGTAACGTAGAGAATATTTCTTAAATAACTACAAGGCCGTCATATGGGAGCTTAATAAATCTAACGAGCTTTTAAAGTGACTTTTTTACCAACGATAAATCACGTATTACATAAAACTAGTTGAAAATACTTTTGAATTACCTTGATCATATTTCCAGAATTTTCGTAGCCTGAAATTAATGAAATATAAATCGACTCAGGCGCATTGCTAACTCACCAGTAATGAAAAGGGTAGAGGGAAATTGTGAACCAAAATATATTTATGAAGAATTTTTCTATTTAGGTTCCTATAACATCTTGCTTTGCGTACCTTAAAAAGTAATGCGTATAACTATTTCACTCTAACGGAGTCCTTAGACAAGTAATGAGAATTTAACGTACCGGGTATTTAGGTGAATTGTACATTCAATCGCCTGTTATGTTCTTAATTATGTTTCTTATCATTAATTTACGAACAACATAAACAAAGTTTTATATTTAAAATGAAATTATTTATCACCGCACTCCTATTTCGCTAAGTTTAATCTATTATTTAATGAATACATCCCTTAGTTGTGTACATTCCATCGGTCTTCACTATTCCACTGACACGCATTTCGCAAATATATAATTTAATCGTGTTAATGCATTTTCAAAGACTATTTTTTACTATTTATTGGTATTGTAGTAAATTATAATATCCATAATATTTGACTTACATTAGGTTATACAGATCACATTATCGGACAGCATCCAACGTGTTACGTGCATTACATGAATTGTATGCATTATGAATAAGTAGTCATACACTGTATAATAATTCATTAAAAAAATGCAGAAGTAATCAGAATTATTTAATTTAAATTACTCTCAATAGTATCAAAATTTACATAGGTGGACATACGTTTATACATAGTGTGGATTTCAATGGTGGTTATAATAAGTATTGTTTTAGAACAGTTGCGTGGAAGCTAAGAGATATTCCGTGTACCTTTGTGGCAGACAGTATTATATATCACACAAAGCAATATCTATTGAAACGAATCGATTAGTTAGATAATGCGTTCTATGTTTAATTCTATTACCTATGAGAAAATTATGACACACCATATAATTATAATATATATACGGATTACGTTTTACATAGAAATGAGGACGTTATTATAATTAGATAACTTTGTTTCATTGTTCCATAGCGCAAACCATTTAATATAGTAATTGCTAATCAATAGATTTGCAAACTTAAACTAAAAATGATAAATCATACATATTTTTTAATCAAGAGCATGTGGACATTTAAAGTCGTGGCTTATTTAACAAATGTCTTACATTTAAATCTAGAAGCTTTTAAAAACAAATGAATTTTTATTCGGTTGTGGGTGGTGCTTGCAAGTTTTGACAAAATAGAAAAATTCGTAATTCGAAATTAAATATTTTCGGAATTCGGTCAAATTTTAAATCGAAATCTTTTAACATAAGTCTTGATACAAATACGATGAATCATATAATTAATTTCTAGATTAGTTATCTACACACTATTGGCATCTATAAACTCCGCCTTCAAAGCGGACACGACATAAATATAATATAATTATATATATACTGTATTCAAGATTAAACATTGATCTCCAAATATAATGTAAAATAGTTTTACAGATACCAATCTTTAATTGAATTTCCCAAACTTGTTAAATTCGTGTTAGGGCTAAGAAATAATTTATTATACAGCTATAATTTTCAACCGTTTGACTCACAGTTCAGTAATGTAAACGTCTACTGGAGCATTTATATACTTTGCTGTCTTTTAAAAACAAAATAATATACACCTTGCCAAAGTATATGTTGTACGTACAAATACATACACTTATTGTCTAAAGACTGAGTGTATTTATATAATAATTCTAGAATTTAAACAAACTTTCTGCAAAAGTTAAATTGTTATTTCGTGTACTTCATATTCCAAGACCTCGCTTATAAAGAGATTCGATATTGTGAAACATGAATAATTCCATGTTTATAAATGTTACGTAGGTTTTCGTATTTCTAAAAATATCATTCTTTCTCCTAAATGATTCTTTAGAATTTATATAAGGTGATATTTTTTTATTTCATTTCAGATTGAAGCGTGAAAATATCAAGTAATGGAATTTAAATGAAAAAACAATTGTAACTATTCTTGGTTGGTATAAAGAGTTGAGAATACTGAAAATGTAATTCATCATACAATTTTATAGTATTATTGATATGAATATATTTAAACTATTTATTTGCTTGCGATCAAAATATTTTCCTACATCATTAAATATTTATCGTTTCCTATATTTTTTAAAATCTTTGTCGAAGAACTTAATTTCGTTAAAAAAAAACCCATTATAAGTATAAATAGTTTCCTGTAAGATAAATAGTATAATGGTTCTTTAAATATTGTGCATATCTCTTTATCAGAACGTCGTTAGTCGCTAGACCATAGATTTCCAAAGTAAGCGGTACCATCCTCTTATGGGCGCTGAGGCCATTTAGAAGGGCGGTAGTGGTAATGGAATTTTATCAGATTTAATGGTATGATATATCAAATAATTTTAAAATAACACTGGAGATATTTGTATATTTTTTGTTTAATTAAAACTAGCGTTAACTTTCACACAATATATTTTAAGTAAATAAATCATAATGATAATATTCATTAAATATAATGACAACTTTATGGCCAGTATTATAAGCGAGCGAGCACGACATCAGAGGATGCGAATTCAAATCCGCAGTTGCACGAAATAAAATAGAGTACGAAAAATTTTCAGGAAAACAAAAAACTTGTACAAAATATTTTTGAAAATAAATTTTACCTTTGTAAAAACTTACAGTATGCTTCATATTTGATGCGGAAATGGATAACAAAACAAGTCGATACTAATTTCATTAAATTAAGAAGACACTAATTACTTCAAACAGAGCACAGATGTGTTTTATCTTTTCCTCTTTAAATTTTACTTCAATATAAAGCTAATTAATTTATCCCCCGCTGAAGTAATATATGCGAGTTTTTAATTAGAACAGAAGCATATACGATATCTTCCCCTCAGTATTTCCGGTAATCAGTGTAAAAATACTGAATAAATACTTTAATATAGAGAAATTCTCTAGAACAATTGCTATGCGCCACGTGCTTTGAATTTCTATACAAAATAATATGTTTCATGAAAGATGTATTTATGTGTATTATTGTACGTGACCGCCGATAAGTTTTTCGTCGATTCAAATCTTCCGATATTATATTCGGTTCCTTGTACTACTTCTTTTTTGGAATGATGTTATCGCAACGTAAAGTAACTTACAAGAAAATGGCGTGTTGCTAAACGTATTGATTTTATTATTAATACAAATAGCATGCAAGCGCGTGAATAATATTGGTAGCTTAAATACAAATTAGTGTATTTTTACGCGAAAGGTCAACTGTCAATCAACCAGTTTTCTGAATAAGAGTCATTAATTTGATAATTATAGTACGATGTATATACTTCCTGTGTATTTGATAAGTAATTTGAAATATTGTTAAATAAAAATGTACTCACTCGACAGCAAAACGATTTTCTAATGCAGGGTAGTTATCAATAAAAAGTTTTGTGGCTTATAAAAAAAATTCAATGATTGCATTAGATCTAATCAAATAATTGATTAACTTTAATGCTTTTCAAGAGACATCAACGTTTTGATTACTGTTATCTAAAATATTATGAAGACAAAATGGTGTAAAAAATATTTATTTTTCTATACTTACTTACGACAGGGTATTTTTTTAGGATGAAATATTATTTCAAGTCTGCAATCTAAGGGATGAAAATATATCAGAGAATATGATAATTTTGCAAAATCGATATGAATTGATTGAAATAAAATAAAGTTCTGCTATGTTTTATCGTTATATGATTTTAAGTTTGCAAACGTGTAGAACTGATGTATATTATTTAATAGACAATAAACATTACTTTTTCAGTTTTTTTAGTGTATCTATTTTTTTAGTTTTATGATTTTCAACATTGAGCAGTTCTCAGTAAAAGATTTTCTATCAAATCATTCAAAATAGTTATCCGCATGGACTGGCAAAAATCGTAAGGAATGCAGCAGCCGATGTTATAATTTAATTAGTGAAAAATCGACGAAGGAAAACATCGTAAGCGTCATACATTTTTACATACACGATCTTTTGCCGAATGCGGCTCGATATAATGTGTTTATTAATATTTGGAAGATTTTTGGTCTTCACGCTGACAACTACAAAAAATAAAAACTTGAGATAACGACATTCCATAAAAATGTTGAAATACGTAAAAGGTTCTTTTAGCAACGTTATTGTTTTCAGTGAAAAAACCATTGCATTGTATTCCTTTTTGAAACTATCGTCATTGACAAATGAAGAAAAAATTGACTGTATACAAAAACGGAAGAATATTTTTATATAACTGGTATGTCTAGTATATATGTATAGTATAACAATAAAATTTGTCTAACAATACATTATAATGTGGTTTGTAAGCTCAATATTTTTTTTATTAAAATTCTGAAAAAATAATTTTGTCAACTAAAAAGCATTATTTACATCCTGGGTGCGGAATTGCATGTTAAAAGATTTCGACGAGAATTTTATGTTGTTCATTAAGTCAATGTGTCATTTTTAAGATATATGTATATATGACTCGCACTATGCCCCTTGGCTGAAAACGAACATTCGTCTACTAATTCGGATGAAAGAAAATTTCTTAGAGAGATGACAACTATTTTTATTAATCGAAAACTAATTTATCACCACACATAAATTCATAGTCAAACTATTATAACCGTTTTCCTAATTGTAAATCATTCATGAATTTAATATTTTTGTGAAATAACTACGAACACCCATATAATAATATATCATATAACCAAATATATCAAATGATAACAATAGAATAAAAATACAGTTATGTAGATTTCCTGATTTTGCATATTTATATAACTTTTTATCAACAGATGAAAACGGGTCAAAATCATAAAATCTTGCCAAAAATCAATTTTCGCAAACAGTTATAATACATTCAAATTCTACGAAACACGTTGTTTATGGTCATATGAGAAGTTATAAATGCTTAGATGATAAATAAACAAGGTAAATAATCACACAAAACATCCCGCATAAATCTAAAGATAATCTGTGTGTTTTTAAATAAACTGAAATATGTTTCAAGAGAAGTTTTTTTTAAATATCCAATATTTGAACTTATACAAGAAAGTGGTATTCAAGTAAAATTAATAGCATGTTCACAAAAAAGTAAATATTTTTTATAATCTAATAATAATACCAGTAGAATTTATAAAGCAAACAACAGTATATAAGCTAATGAAAAAGGTGTTTTTTTTAAATCTTTTATTCTTATACTCTCTCAGTAAATGACACTATCCCAAAAAAAACTCAGTTTATTCTACATAAATACATCGAAAATATAAATTTTGTGTACGCCATGTTATTAAACTAACGATGTGCATGGTATGCTCTAAGTTACTGATGTTGTGAAATGATGAATAATGTTAAAATCTTATATCTCAAGTGGGTACATGCATGGTACATTGACAAAAAAAAAATAACAAAAGTAACCGAAACATGGTGGGCTCTTGGAGAATCTTGGTTCTGTTGGATAGAAAGATTTATGCAGGTTTGGAAAAGTCATCAACAATTCAGTCTGACCTAAAACTGATCTGATTATGAAATTAAATTAATAAATAGGTAAACTACTTATTCTACTTTGCACATATTTAAAAGAAAAATAACGCCTGTACGTTTTTTTTTAATTTTAAATAAAAAAATTAAAAATTCATGGCACCCAATACAACAAACTTCATTCATAAAGTTTCTCGATATATTATATAACATTAAGTGATATTCGCTAGGCTTTTAATCATTTTTACGGCTTATTTCATACAAAAAATATTCTACCATCATTATCACTTTTGATATTCAAAATAGACTAATTTTCTATCACTTAATCATAAAATAAAATATTCATTGGAAATATTTATTTAAAGGCATATTAAAAATTTTGCAATATACAATAAAATTGTTATTCATTGACTATTGATTGGTATGACATGCTCCTAAATCTTTTAAATAATAAAAACGTTGATGATTATAGTTAAAAATTGATAAAGCCAATCTTAAATTCGTAGTGTGTAACTTAAGTTCGATGATTATGATAAAAGAGGTTCAGACATCCGTTTTTGAATTATTATTTTTTAAATAAAATGCAAATAAAATCATCTCATGATTTAAAAAAAAATAGGAATCCTTCTCCTGTTTTTTCTTTTCTGTAGATCACCATAATGGATCTTAAGATATATTTATTTTTCAAAAGACATTAGCTATAATTACCTTATAC
This sequence comes from Rhyacophila evoluta, assembly GCA_022683975.1. Lineage (NCBI taxonomy): Eukaryota > Metazoa > Arthropoda > Insecta > Trichoptera > Rhyacophilidae > Rhyacophila > Rhyacophila evoluta. Next base: position 17,392 of record JAGVSQ010001377.1, on the reverse strand, counting down.
GAGTTAACATTTTTATTTTGCGTAAATTTTACTTGTACACCTATAAAAAAAATAATTATACCATAAACATTTTTGAATACTTCTATTTAAAAATATGCTTTTATAGAACTACATAAAAGGTTTGCTATGAAGCACCTTACTAATTCAAAGTAACAGTATTTTACCGTTGGTAGTTTTAAACAATTGCATATGGAGTAATGTCAAAGTAAATGTGCCACATAATTCAAACAAAAAAGTGTAATAGTCTACAACAACGTTAAAGCTTTTTGCAGCCTACTGATGCCACCCTAGATAATTCATAACCATGAAGTTCTGTAGTTGATAATGTCGGATGTGGATATGCATATGTTAAAAGGTAAAACATAATTTATACTGCACTGTCCGTGGGGACGTTATAATATCTGCGTGAACCCACATCAAAAAACTTTTACCAAGGTTTCTTCATATAAATCACGAAAAGTTTATAACGTTCCCGTAAAGGTAGATTTGTAAAGAAAAATTTATTTTAAATATTTATACAAATATAAAATTATGCAAAAAATATTCGATAGATATTTTGGTAGCGCTCTTCACAATAGCGTAATAACTACTGAAATATCTATTAACCAAATTATATTACTTGTGTAATTATAATGAGTTGAAGAGCTTCAACGCTTAGTATCAACGTGATTGTGTTCAACATGCGCTGAATCCTGCGCTATAGCCACAGCCTCAACATATTATACAGTGGCATCATTACCGGCATCGTCAGTACCAGGTGCTCATACACATTTGATGAAGATAAGATCAAAGGTGATCTTAACGCAAAAAAGACTACAAAAATGACAGGTAATTTGACGACAATAGTGATTTTGCCTATGAAGAATATTTGTATAAAACCTCTTACCCTGACAAAACCTCAAGAAAAAGTAGCACTACGCTAAGTTGCAATAATTTACAAACTGAATAATGGTCCATTGTATATATCACTTTGTAAGACCACATGTTGCTATACATGAAAGTCTAGGTATTGTGGCAAAATATAATCAGTTTCACCCTTTTCGCCAGAATAGTTTTAGTGAAAACATGTTACGTTATCTAAACAAAATTTCTTCTGATAAATTCACAGTTGTGAAGTTAAAATCATGAAAGGACTACTTCTTTTTTAAAGTGGGTATCCCTTCGGATGCGGTCAATTCTATTCTAAAGTCGGACTCATTAAAGAACGGGTGGTCAAGATGGTAACACCAAAATTGCCAAAAATCTGGCTTCGGAATATTAATCAAATTAATAAGCTGTTAGTTTATTACTAGAATGTTCTTACCCTGAGGACTAAAAAAAATCTCGTAATATTTGTTACTCGTTATTTTGTCGTTAATAATAATAAGTTATTGCTAAACTTATTAATTTTACTTCTCATACATTTTTTTTTATATTATACACTCTTTTGTTATTTATTCTCTGCTGCGAAAGCTTTGTTTTAATATTTTAATATTATTCGCAAAATAGAATATAAAATAATAGTAAAAAATGTTTTATATTTCATTTGTTTTATCGTTTAGTTTATATTAAATTACATACACTATAAATCTTTAAAATAATTAAATATTAAATCTGAATGCTTGGCTAATTATATAGATTTTATTTTAATAGTTTTATTTGTTTTTCACAGGGATTGATTATCAATCAAACGCTCACTTAATCCACGGGCATTCACACCTTAATTTAAATATTTATCCAACTATTATTTGAAATCGCAATAATTTTTTAAAATAAAAAATCAAGTATTTCTAAATTAAATCACAACAAGCGTTTTTGTTTGATATGTCAGACACCTACACTTTTAAGATAATAAAACAAGACGTTTGAGATATAAAACGTTAATTAAAAGTATATGTATGAGTGAATTAAAATAAAGAAGTGTGGGATTTTCGATAAAAGAAGAAATAAATGAGGCAATGATCTTTGAACTAAATGTCATTAACTTGGCTAACGGAAGCTCCTGGTAGTTTAATGCCAGTATTCTTAGTATTTATTTATTGTTATACTATAAAAATGGGATAAAAATATTCTTTATAAAACTGAGTTTGCAAATTTACTGGCGATATAAATGTCATCAACTTTTAACTAACTTTTATCTTAGACACAAGATCGTAGCTGTTTTTAGTGATAAAACACGTATTAGATGATATATATGCGAAGATATTTTTATTGATAAATAAGATATAATTAATGAAACTTTAAAGAATGTTAAGTAAGTAAACAAATAAGAGGGTTATAATGATTTTAAAGATTTTTCATAAATTTTAAGAAATTTTTAAAGAACCATTCATTAGGTTAAATAATATTATGTTTCATAAGTTATATTGTCATTAATTATTATCTACTCTTTAGATATTATTTTACCATCACGGTTGGTTTGCATATGTAGTAAAAAAACGAACACAAATATGATATAGATATGTAAATAAAAAAAGAAAAACGTATTATGTAATTGTGGAGTTGCCGATATAAATTTTTAAAATCTCATACCATTTCGTCTTCAATCTTCATATTTGCTGGATTAAAAAATATGTGCAAAACAGCATGTCCATCGGGTTAAGCAATTGTCTTATATCCAAGTCTCGTGAAAAATAATCTGCAAGAAATGTCTGCATTGGGGAGATCCATTTACATATTCCATTTTTGGAGCGGACATCTTCACACTCTGTAGATCCATATTTTCCAAATTCGCAGTGGACATGGTATTAAAATTATGTTATACATTATATAATATTAATTTCATATGTTATCTTGTAAATATTCTTCTTCACTTATGATGTACATGACTTTATATTATCTTAGAATCGTTTTTATCTAAAATTTCACCATACATTACTCATAAGAATAGTGAATTAAGTTATTATATTGAACTATTGTACGTCGTGACGAAATACCCATATTTCATTTAAAACGTTATGAACAGGCTCAAATTTCCTGCGTTTCTTTATAACTTTACAATAGAAGGTTACTTGTTTTGTTACTAGCATTATAAATATGATTTATTATTATTTTAACTACACAAAGTTAAATTTAAAAATAAAACATAAGATTATACACTTGCAAACTTGTTGAATCTTACAATTTTTTATGGTATCTTGATAAAGTCGAAGAAAATTTTAATACAATAAAAAAATACTTCAAATTCAAAATTTATGACAAACTTTAGTAAACTTAAATTTAATTAAGCGGTATTTTGTGATAATTTATACAATAGTATGTTATACATATTCGTTAAATAAAATAAATTGCAATGGTTATAACTTACACACTCTAAGTAAATTACGTTTATATTAATATGTACTATCCACGTTACGACACGAATTTAATTTCAACATTTACTTAAAAAGATCAAATCTAATTTTATAAATACATAGATACAAAACTTTAAAAAAATCATCGTATAGCTAATACCTTATATAGTAAATTTAGTAAAAATCGCTAACTCAACACAAACTAAATATACCACTTGAAAAACCAGAAAAATGTTGAGAGTGCTATGGATGTATATTTATGATAATATCTATATGTGCATCACTTAATTAAGTTTAACTTATAATATATATGTTTAATGTTTCTTAATTAACGCTCAACTAATTTACAATTGAGTTGTAAGAAGACATTTTTCATTCAATAGTTAATAAAACCATGACGTTTATTTTCCTTTACAATCTGAGTATACGTCTGTATTTTTTGCTTTTGACTTTTTTGCTCGCTGCTTAAACACTTCTTGCATCTTTTAAGGCATTTGTACAAAACGAAAAAGAGATTTTGAGAAATTGCGTGCAGTTGAGCGAAACAAGGATTGCCTTAAAACTAAGATTAATTAACTCGAGTCTTAGCCGCCAAGACGCAGAAAGCATTTTCGTGTATATTTAAATTTCGCGGTTTTTAAATGAAAAATGATTATTAAACGGAAACTTCAATATTGTTTATTGAAGCAGACATGATAAATGGTACCAATCACGACTTAATTAATAAATCACTTTCCATTCAAATAAATTAAAATGCCACAGTGAATCACGAATATTTTTAAGTATAGATATCAGCGATTAGTATTTGAATCAAACATAGATTCAAAACTTTAAAATTAGTTAACTTTCATAAGAGCAATAAAACCTCGATATAACGGACTTCGGATATAGCGGACAAAATATCCGTGAACAAATGTAAGTAGAAACATCAGAAAATGATTGGAAGAATGTGTGTGATAGCCAAGAAATGTAATACGGTACTAATTTCTGTAGAACAATGTAGAATAATGCTAGATAAAAAGTAGCCGAAGAAAATGTTTTACAGTGCTTAGAAGTAGATGATGGTGTCTTAATATAGTAACTGTATATTTCACTATTCAGATATTAACTATAAAATATTTTTGATTAATAATTAATTAATTAAATAAGTCTCTACAATAACCGAGCGATTAAAAAACGCGCTTTGGAGCGATGCGAGTTCAATTCACACATCTATTGGATTTTTTTTAAAACCAATAAAAATCGGACTGGGTGCCCATTATGTTGAACAATATCGCCTCGTGAAAAATAATCTGTCAAGACATGTCTTCAAATGTGAAGATCCATATGCTTTACTGTCAAATCGAATATGGTAAAAAAGTGACAATATCAATTATTAGATTATAACACTGGTTACGGTATAAGATTATAGTCTGATATAGCCGTTTTGTTAAATATAAATGATTAATTTATAATAATAATAATTTTTAATACGTTTTTGAAGATTTTGCCCAAAAAACAATTTATACGTATGTAATGAATTGTCTCTCGAAAATTTATGAATCGATTTATTTTTTTACGAATACAGCTATTCTCATATTACCGTTTTAATTAAATTCAAACTTCTTATTATATAAGCACGGTTATTAACTTCATTTTGATTTTGAATAAATACCTTTATAAATGTCATCCGAAAGAGCGCATATCTGCTGTCTGTTAATAACACTAGAAAATACAACATCGATGATTGATTAGAAGTAATTGCTACCCGTCGAGTTTCTAGTATGTTTAATATTTTTTTTATAAAATCATTTTCTTTGCCGTTTAATTTTTTGATTGAACAAGATTATTCATGCTGTTGATATCACGAATAAATATTCAAATTTATATCTTTTACATATAAATATTGTAGTTTTTTTTTAAATTTTTATTCCACATTTTAAAAATACTACACATTATGAATTTGAAATATTCATACCGTGACACGTTAAAAAATAACATAACACATTTTCATGTTACACATAAAATAAAAAATATTGGAAACTGGAACAATGATATAATTTGAGAAAGAAAATAATATTAAAAAGCATACCAAGATAGTATGATAGATCCTATTTTACAAATCTATAAAACAATTTTTTTCCAAACTCACTCTTACTCAGGTGAAAGCTTTTTCTATTCAAGGCAATTCCATCAAATTTTACTCTTATTATTTCCTCTGACATCACTATGAAGTAGACAATATTCAATACAGAATACCTAAAATAAATTATTACAGTTCCATAAATATTACGCCAATAATTATTCTAAATTGAGATAGTTTTATATTCTGTGCACTTATTTTTCACTTAATTCATTGTTCTTGGTCCAGGTTTTACTTTTAAGAATCTTCAAGATACATTGTTATTTCTGATACAGTCTGAAAAAACTGAAAGGCAAATTTCGAAACATAAATAATAACTCAAAAAACTTAAATGGTTTTTGGCATTAAATGAAAGTACACCATTTGCATACAACTAAGTATTATGGGTGATCTATTTTAGGGATCTATTTAATGAAAAAATAAAAGAAAATAAACAATCTTGAATGTTGGATCAAGTATTGGACCCGAAAAGTCTTACAGAAAACAAAATAAAAGTTATCCCTTCTCTTCATTATTAAATTTAATTATTTTATGTATCACTGAAATATGGTGTACATTATCACTCCATAATGACTTAATATCTTACACCACGATCGGACAAACACATTAGTTACCGCAGCAGATGCATTTGACGGGGTAGGAACAATAACACGTGGGCGCACGAAGAGGATTTGGTGGAGATGCGATCCTCTTCTTAGAAGTGCGAACTCGTTTGTTGACCCCCGAAATGTTGTCAGTGGTCAAATTTATATCCTTCCAGCCCACAAGTTATGTACGATGCTCTGAAACCGAGAAATGATACTGACTCTCCATTAGCCTTTATAAAATATAACATCAAGTGAGGCATGGAAACTTTGTTATCTACCTGAGACCGTAGAGAATTCGTTATTGGAGACTGACCAGGACCCACTCGAATTGTATGGATAAATTTATTCAAGATAAATAAAAGTATAATATTCACAATATCCTTAGATTTAATAATATTATTTATTTTATAGATATCGGATTAGTTCAGACTATCAGTGACTCAAATTATTTATGGTGTTCACATTCTTTAAATATGTTCCCCTAAAACAACCCACCTTAAATCATGATTCATTTTAGAATAACATTAAAATTAATGATTTATAACGGTATATTTAAATTTCAAAAACAAAAACAAGCCCAGTAAAAAATATGAAACTATTATTTTCTTTCACATTATTAAAAGGTGTATTAGTTTTTAAGTGATTAATGTTTGTCCCAACGTTGTCTGAGAGATGAGCGTACGCACTTTGGAGCTGGAGATTTAGGGTTTAACTCCCGAAGCTGTAAGAATTTAACTGTTCAACGATTCAATATTGAAGAATAATGAGTTCAGCAATTAGTTTATCAATTCTCGTGAAACAAAACCTGTCGATACAATCTTTACGATGTAAATATCCATACATTTTCTTTTTGGGTTAGACATCTTCAAAATGGAGTCATCAAAATACTACAACTATAAAGCGGGCATGATAAAAAATATTTTTGAACGAATAAAATGACAGTTTTAACATTTTTTAGCATTTACTGAATAAAAAGATATATCACTATTTATAAGTTGAAAGACATGCAAAATAAAGCTTTATTCAAGCTTTCGAACTTAATTTTAGAACTCTGACATTCAAACCACATTTATAAGCTTAACCATGTGAATGCTAAATAGCTACATATCATTATCATTGATTATGATTGCTTATAATAACAGCGTGCAGCTCAAACAACAAGAATAAATTATGTTGTGTATTTTTTAATGCCATACATTATAAATAAGAAAGGTACCTAGTATGTATATTAATATATTTTTTATCAAAAAATAATTTTAAGTTCTAGTAATAAGGCTTATATAAAAAATTGTTACCAAGTATTTTAAGGTCCATAACAAGAGAAAAACGACTAAGGACACATGTGTTAAAAATAATATGGGGTTGTAGAACCAAGGTCACGAAAGTATTGCTAAAATCAAAATAATGTAGATATATCACAAAAGTATGATAATTACAAACAATTTAAATATCTGCGTTAAAACAATACTGAACGAAAATTTTAACTTTTTATTGTATAATATCATTTATATTCATAATTATTTTAAAACCCGTATTACAGGTTGTCAGGGAAAAGTTTTTAACCTGATTAAATCTGATTTAATAAAGAGTTTCCCTCTGCGCTGAACCGTTTACCCGCACGTTAAAGTTTTCAACAAACATCCATATTTTCGTAGCATTTACATTTCGCTTCACGCTACACCTCTCTTTTACAACGTTTGATTTTTTATTTTAAATTATGGGGAAAACACGTCTTTTTAATGGGCAGTATTTTTAAGGGGTGCAACTTAAGTTGCAGCTTTAAAGCGATGCAAATATATTTTATCTCCCAGGGCAATGATTATTTATACACACGGTAATGGTGCAAACATGTTTTATTCATACTATGTAATATATATATTTACTATTGTACTATAAATTATATTTTGCCACGTTTGCTTTATTAAATTTTGAATCAAATACTGAGCTAAAAATAAGATCACATCTGTTAATATTATGTTATTTTATTGCGAAAGTGTGCCATAATTTAAATTGTTTGCTTACAAATAATATAATATGTATAAATCTACAATCATATAAAAGGAAAAAATATTAATAAAGTAAGAGCAATTGAAATGGATTTAACTCAGTTACAAATTATTTGAAAAAATCAAAGCCTACTTATGTTATTACTTACTGCCAAATAAACATGGACAGGTAAAAATTTGAATTTAAAATCAAAAGATCTTCCACTCGTATTGGACATTTACATTTTTAGAATAAGATAATATTCGATAATAAACCCAGTCTCTCACATCTCAGCACATATCTGCAAAAAATTATTTACTTTGCCTAAAATTTAAATAATTTCGTTAATATGATATTTGTACCACACTATGTATACCTTAATTTTTATAAAAGTATAAATATTTGAAATGTTCGTCTTTGTACGCGATTGTATAAGTATCTTGCAGTTTCATAAAGATTTGAAAATTTAAAATCTAAAATTGAAGCTCAATGAGTTGAGCAATTAGCTGACAAGCGATTCTCGTCGTTACATTTCTGAGGCTGATATGCTCTGCTTCCGGACATAGCTGAAAAATATGCACTATATATCAAATTGTCCGTGTGAAGAAATTCGGAATATGACAAAAGCTGAATGAGTAATTATATAATTACTAAATAATTTAGACTTGCTTTGTTCGGTAGCTGAGAAGTTAGCTTGCGCGCTTGGAAGCCGGAGAATGCAGAGAATATCACAGCTGCCGGATTTGGATTTCAGCTGACAACAAATTATTGTAAACATATCTATAAATATATTTCTTCCAATTACGGAAAAAATATTACCACATTATACATTTCCATAACTCCATTTTTGAACTGGGTAATATATATATGTATGTATATTCGTTGTAAAAATATTTACTATACGTGTTTCGTACAAGATTTCTCATTTTTCGAATTAAAACATTTGCGTGATGAAGTTAGTACTATAATATACCACATTTTTATGAAACAAAAAAAGTACTGGAATATTTCTATTGCTTGCTGGTTATTTTTGAATGGCACACAATATGAGAAAACAATATACCGTGAGGGCTAGCTCAAGCTTTTGTATGTTTCGCTTCCGGTACAAAGAATTTACTCATTTCAAGAGAATATTAAATGAATCCATACTTTCAAAAATATTTTTTTTTGATACAATTAAAAAAACGTTAAGCATGAATTTAAATGACGATGTTTTATCACTTTTGCATAAATTTTATTATGACGTACCTAAATTTTTATTGCATCTGCCAAAATTCCTATAAATATTTCTGGAAAGTATATATAAAATGGATGAATGTGCAATGAGAGGAGTGACTGTTTATAGTTGATTCTTATTGTAAAATACATTTTTACAGGTTTCAAAAGACCCAAGTCCATGGGCAATAATTGTGAACAATTATTTATATAATATTCATCACTTAAACTGAAATCAAACTAGATATCAAAATACTAGTATATTTATAATAGTTAAAGCTTTTATTAAAGTCTACCACAACACTATTTTAGGGACAATGTTAATACACAATTAGGTTTAATAATGATTGTAGAAATCAAATGCGTGAGTCGACATACAAAAAAAAGCGCGAGATGTACGAAATAAAAATTATCTTCAACTTGAAGTTTTATGGATCCTGAAATCGTAACGAAATTTTCAAAGGATTCGATAAGTGGAACATATTGAAAGGATGTTGAGAGTTCAGGGCACACAATTATTGATCAAGTGAGTACTTTATCAAAAAAATCCATGTGGTATACTTAAGAAAATAGGGCTATACTGAATGGAAGTGAATTGAATGGAGAAAGATAAAAAAGGGGTGGTTAAGGATAGAAACGTATAGATAAAATTATTTGAATATTTTCTACTAAGCTAATTTAATTATACCGATAATCCATTATATGATATTAAGATGCTCGTAAGCACTTAAGAGGTTGAATGGAAATTAAATTGCTTATTAGTGTCTGGCTTTCCGGGCTTTTTTTTTAAGAAACACATTTATATTCTAATATTAATTGTATCGATTTAGTATCTTTTAATGGTGCTTGGTACAAATAAAATAAAATAATTCTCTACCGGGCGTCTTCGGTTGATAGCATTAATTATTCAATATCGGTATTACAGCAATTATTAAAATCGGCTTGGCATTGACAAAATAAAAATTATTGTTACTTTGTGTAGATTTACTTTGTTTGTTTTTTATTCCAACCGGTAAGATTCCAGGGTATATTCAGTGAAATTTAGAAATGCTGGAATGACCTAAGAGGATGCAACCTGGCTGTGATAAATAATTCTCGAAATATCATGTAGTGGCTATATATCCTCCATCTAGGAAGTAGATGTGGCAGGATAAGAGTTTATAAAAGAAGATAAAAGATAAAACTATAGTTTTCAAATAGCAAATCATAAGAATGTTGATAAAACTACATTTTTTTTGTATTCTCTATTTATTGATGGAATGGAAAGGATCGTTGTATTTTTAAGACAAAAAAATCTATTTAAACCGTTTACGACTCGCTACAAAAATAATATATTTTTAATGAAAAATACTTAACTTATTATAATATAAATGAAGCCGTATTTTTGAATAATTCGGAATACTGTTGATTCTGTTTGCATAATTATATAATTTGTATACGTTAATGCATTTTTTATAACCAATCTAGTTTTCGTGATGAAAAATAAGAAAAACAATTTATGTATGTTAATATATATTTGTATATTTTCCATCAGCCATCCGAACGTATGCCAAATCGAAAAAAATCAATATGGTTTTGAAAATAACAATTGTATAATTCATTACGACTATGAAAGAAACAATATAAGTAATAAATTATAACCAAGGTAATCGATTAAATTGTTACAAAAATACGAATGCCATAGCTATATTGTGTGAGTATTGTATTACTACGAGAGTAATGTAAACCAAATAACCAAATCACTGTCAGTTCCGTAAGTAAGTGATTCAGTAATTGATTTTAACATGAAATATGTACATATATCAATTATTATATAATGACTGAACACGTACATTCTTCCTTTGTGGGTTATATAACTAATAACCATAATATTATTTAGTTCACTTAAGTAAACTCGCTCGTGTGTTCAATAAATTGTCACACGAGAAAGGGGCAAACTCTCGAATCAAATTAATCTTTGTCAATTTAATTTCTGAACAATTAATGGAATTCAGACTTGACAATTATTCGTGATTCACCAATAAAAATAACTAATCCGGTATCAAAATTATTGGCTTTCCAATATCGCATATTTACAGTATGCAAAATATTGCATTTTAAAAAGGAATTTATTTTAATTTTAAATTTAAAAACACACAGCATCAAGACAGGTTGGGTTCGATATTAAAATATTCAAAAATACAATTTGTCACAAGATACATTGCCTATGATATTATATTAACGTCTTTTGTGTAGACTAATTCATACATATAAACATTAAATTTATATATATATTTATATATATATATATGCATTTCTAGTATTATGTTTCAATTTTTTCTTTTTTCTCACCTCGGAAACTGTATATAAACTAAAATGAAGAAAGAAGAATTTTTCCATACATTGAAATTATCTGTTATTGCCAATATTTTTCCAATTAACCTTGCATTGTACCTCTATACATAATTTATAAAGTTGTCTTAATTATTTGAGATTTATTTAGCAATCAATCAATTACGACAAATGAAAATAATTGATTATATATGTGTATAAAAATGCACAATTTATGAAACGGAAATGATACAATAATTAAATATATTGGAAGAAATAATTACAAATTTAAAAGATACTAATTTCTAATTTTAAAAAATCCATTCACGAGAATAAGCTCTACAAACAAAATTGCCTAATTTAACCTAGCGTAATTTAATCTAACCTAACCTAATTTTACCTTGTGCTCACTTTATTTATACCAGGAGTTATCATCCGGAGAGTCCAGATGACAAATATTCTGCTACAACAAGCTACAATTATGGTGCCGTAAACTATTAATATCACAATAAAAACATCTAAGATTATTTGTTTTGTCTTAAGAAAAATATCCTTTATGCTGTAGTGGTACTGAGTTTATATGTTCGATGCCGTGATTCGCTCAAAATCTTACGATATTTTTAGAATTTTTTGTCATCAGGTTCTGCAATGATAGAAAATAATACTCAAAATGAATTTTCTCCTTGATTGATTTGACAATCGACGTCGGCGATCTCTTATATTATAGAATTTCAAAAATGACAACTCACTCCTACTTATTATTTTTTTGATTTACTCCATGCTTGAAAGCGATTGAGTGGCGTTTTTATTTTTGGCTTTTGTTTTTATGTTGTGCTTTTATTTTTGAGTTGTATAAACATAGATATTATGCGGAATATGTGAGCTTCATGTCTGTGAATTTTTAACGTTCAGTACCAGATTATGAGTAAATATTTCAGTGCTTTGGAATATTTAAGCTTTTTTTATATGCAGACTGTTAGGCAAACTTTACATTATTAACTGGCTCATATTATCTCTGAAAATTACATTACAAATTGAGGATTTCATATGTTGTAAAATATAAAATTAACTCACAGAAAAACATGCTAATACGAGAAGTAGTGACAAAATTTAACGAAGTTTGTACGGTTATCGAAATTTTTATTCATAATGAGAATGGGTTTGACAGATAATATTTGAATACCTAGTTAGTATATTTGCTTATCTTATAATATATAGATTGATAATTTGTTAAAATAGCTTAATTTTTATTTTTATAATATTAGCATTTTGTAATGATCGTTTTTTTCTACTATTTAAAGTTTCTAACTAATTGCATTTATATCACTAATCGCAAGTATATATCACTAATCAATCAAATATTATTTAGAACTAACTGTTGTTAAGTTCTATTGAATATTGTTATGTATAGTGCTTAACTTAAAAAGAGGAAAAGGCATCAACATACTGTTATTAATATTAATATTTAAAGTAAAAAAGAATATATTGGATGTCATCCAGATACCTTAATATTCAATATTCAAAACGTACATATCCCTAAAACTGTTTGTGGGCTCGAATTACTGTAATACTCGTCATATTTTTGTTTCAAAATGTAATTATAAAAATGATATTTTAGCTTATGTTCCGTGCCAAGCACTTTCTACACTAATAATAAATGTGACAAAAATATTAATTTAAATCCGATTATAATCAAATCAAGCTCAATTCTCAAAGCGCTCGTTTATATTAACTTCTATAAAAGTAAACTAAAATAACTTTATTAACAATTTTAATTATAAACATCACAAAATATTCCTAAAATAAGTTTTGATGAAAAACGCGTATAAACCTTGTTTTTACAGAAAATATGTATATCTGTATGTTACGAAAATTGCTGCTAAACGGTAGACTAACGGTAGACTAAACGGTAATTATTTTTAGATAAACTGTGTTATTATAAAAATTCAATTGTTATATTTTATATATAATATATTATAACTGCATTTTTTATTTTCATATGTTTTATTTATGCTATAATGTTCAACCAATTATGTACACTGCAGCATTTTTTTACTTAATCTTAACAATGTCAAAATAAAAAAAGCGATACGTAAAAAGATATCCGAATATGACGAATACTAATGATAAAAAAACAATGATATGTTTTAAAAATTATAAAAAAGAAGCTATAGAAAAATCCGATAAATGACAGTGGTCATACACTAGTTATAAATAACATAAAAAACAGTACTATAATGTACATATTTACTGAAATTATTGCATAAACAGACTTATGACCGGTTCGACTTACGACCTATTCATAGAAAACGATTGTGGTCATAAGTCGATGACTTCCTGTGTATATAATGTATTATGGATGAGGTTGACCCCTGGAGAAACCAGGTAAAAAACTAGTTTATTATAAAACTTTATATTTTTGTAAAAAAATCTACAATAATAACCTCTGGCACGTCATATATAAATTTTCACAACAACTAACTGGAAATCGATGACAGTATACGTCGAAAAATCCAATTAGACCTTTTTCATGAAACAATACATTCCAATACACGTTACCTACGAAACAATAAATTCGTATATTACAGTAATACACGAAGAAACTAGAAATAGATTGAGACGATACTAAGAAAAGCAAACAAAATTGAAGTTACAAAATAGAAAATTCTTATTATAAATTTATTCAAGTAAGTAAATATATAATGTTTAGATTTTGTGTTTTAATTTATTTTTTCATACAACCTATTACGTCGTTGTCATTTATAGTACACTTACAAAAATCGTCTAAATATATACTACCATCTCGATTCTTAATGTAGGAAAAATATTGACTCAAAACAAAGAAAGCATAAAATGTTTAAAAAATAACGTTACGATATTTTCAAAAGCTTAAGTGAGATAAAACCGATACGCTCTTTTTATATACTGCAAGGAAGCATGATAATCACGCGACCGACTCGCACTTACTTAAAATATCTCTGTTAATCGAAAAATTACCCTTATCAAACGAATTTAAGCTTTATAATTGTGAACAGCGACTAATTTGCCGGAAGAATGGATATTGAAGGGCTATTATTTATCGCTATAATTAATCAATGCCATTTTCAGGACGAAAATAAAATCGGAATTTACTGTAATTGCAATGAATGCCACATTTTTGATTTGTGATAATTTGTTGTATTTTATCACGATCAAATAAAACCTTAAAAGTGTACAATATAACTGCTTTGAACTCGAAGATGAATACCAGTCAAAGTTATTTGATAAGAAACAATTATCTTTTTATTAGAAAATATATCATTATTTTTTGATGTAGCGCTTTTTTGTTCATATAATAATAATTGTCTCCCAGTAGCCTAGAAGTCAGTGTGCGCGCCTTACACTGCTGGGTTTTTAAAAATTCGAAAACATAGAACTGGATGATTATTGAGTCGAACAATTCAGACAAGGTTTGACAACCAAACCTCGTAAAATATAATCTGTCAAGACATGTCGTCACATTACAGAAATCTAATTACTCCACTTTCGTTAATAATAAAGTCAAACTTTGATTTTTGTATTAAACAAAGATTAGGTAGTGTAATTCAAATTATAGCTCCAACCTGAGATATCTAACGCCAGCAGACGACTAAAGAATTCTTTGCAGAATTGATTGAAGAACACTGCATACAAATTTCCTTTGCGTTTTATGTAAGCACGCAATGCTAATTGTATTAAGACTTATATTGCTAATTAAAATCCATGCTTATTAAAACCGTGCCGATAAATTTCTCGCTGATGTATATGCTGAAAAAAATGGTCTGAACAAGGATAGAACACTGAGAGGTAAGTTTTAAAATTGAGTGAAAACCAAAGTAGGCAAGAAAATGTCTGGATAAACTGATTTTTATATAAATTGTCAAAAAATGCAAAAAAATCACGTAATATAATAAAATGTAGATTATTTTCAATTCGTGTAAAATGATTATATTGGTACGGTGTAAATAAAAACACATATGATTGTTAACAAAATAAAATACTTTTTTCATATTATACCTAATATAGTATCTAAAAAGGATTAAGCAAATTTTTTTCCAGGGGAAAATGGTACAATTATCCTGTCTTCACCAAACATAAATAACACAGATAATCTCGAAATAACTTTTAAGCCTCATCGTAAAATTTCGGTTAAATGGTAATTTTATGTATTTTTATAGTTTACAAATATACTTTTGCGTATAAAGTAGTCTTTCTAGAAGGGGAAACTAATCTAATTTTAAGTTGAAAACTTTTTATTCCGTATCCTTAATTGACAAATAATTTCACATTAGCGTGGCTTGGATATCAGACACTAATAGATAACATTCCTTCAAAATCTTCAAATAATTGATGCCGCGCAGTACTAATGACGACCTTGGCGTAAAAAAGCATTTTAATATCACTTTATTGTACGTATTAATGTTTCAATATCATATTATTGGATGTCCTTTTTGCCTTATCAACATTACATGAAATGTTGTAAATTATATTGAAATATTTCTATACCGGATGCAACACACGACACGACACACTATCATATGGTAAGTTTTCATAGATTGACGATAAAAAGAAAATTACAAACGTCAAATTCTAAGAAATATAATATAAATCTATGTGTATGTCTGTTGGGTTAAAAAACGAATTCATCATGGTACTGCTAACTTAATCATATTGTTGTGTTAAATTAATAAGACTCAGTTGTAGATAAATGTGAGTAATTTAACTGACATTGAACTAAAAATAAAATACATTTTCCCCTAGGAAATCAGTGTGATTGTAGCGTGGTTTTCTTATAATTCTATTTACTAATTGAATAATCTTCAAATTAAATTCATATACAAAAAAATGGCTGCTATGACAGAAAACAGCAAAGTATAAAGTATCAAAAATATGTATGTATTACATTTTTCTTCTTACACAGCGGTCTTTTTTTTAAAATTGGTGACGCCCTGCCATCTGGTTTTCTGACATCCCGATAAATTTCTCGTAAACTATATTATCACATCTAACCTTCAGTTTAAATTTCCGATTTTTCTACATTTCTCAACATGATAGTACGTAGGAATAAATAAATGGTGACATATTTTAATGTCATAACTTTTCCGGGTATAATTTGATCTGGATAATTTTGTTTTTCCATTACAACTTAAGTTTTGAAGGTTTGCAATGACTTCAGAGCCTTATTTTATATGACATATTCTTTTATACTTAGATATATTTTTATTAATGGTTTTAATAATAGCAAAAAAAAATTTTGTTTTGTATTCTATATAAATATATACCTTTTAGTATTTGTCTGTGAGGTGTATTTGAGAGTGAAAATGTCGCTATCAAACTCAATGATAGTTTTAAGTTTTACGTTTAAGTTTAATTTTCAGCTATTCATAGTTTCTCAGTATTCACTAAAAGTTAACAGGCGCACAATGAGTTTCAAGCATGAATTAATTCAAATTACTTCTTCCGTATCCTGTAAACAATCAACTTTGAAGTACAGCTTCAGGTAGTTCAATAACACATCTTTGGCAGGTCTCTACTTGACTTTATTTTTTTAAATCTTTAATAAAATTTCTAGCCAACAATTAAAAATATCTACAAAAATACAACGCTGTTTTAAATATGCTTCACATATTAATACGATTACTGTTGTCAATATACTGGAATTCAGCTTTATTTAAGAATTTCCGTTTTTTTTCTGTGGTGCTTGAATATTTTCAAGTTATTTTTACAATCCAGCATGTCATGCTGACAGCCACTGAAGGTTGTGTCTCTCAGCTATTTATTGATCGGTGAATATAGTCTAGTACCTAAAATATATCAAAGCATTTTGTTCTTAAAATATTTACAGTAAAACCTCGATATCACGGACTAATGCAGGTGAGAAG
>JAGVSQ010001376.1:0-29836 GCA_022683975.1 Rhyacophila evoluta | reverse complement strand
ACAATTACTCAACCTAATAGGCAACCAGTCCTGCATTTTTGGATTTAAAAAAAAACCCCGACACAGATGGGGATTCGAACGCGCATTCCCCGGATCGTTAGGCGCACACGCTACCAACTGCGCTACCGGGGAGACAATAGTATTTGGAGGGAAAAAATTGTTGATTTTTTACTAACCGTGTGCGTAATTAACTAAAGATTATCAAAAATTAGAAGGTGTCTTATTTTTCCTCCATATTTGCTATTTATTTGAATCATATGGCCATCACGTGGCGTCTATGCAATTTTATGTCATCCGCTAATGACTTTATATCATTTCAGCTCATGCCAGCATTTCTTTATAAATTTTAGAAAAAAAGTTTTATATCAAGTACTACATATTGTGCTTAAAAAGAGTAAAGGTGAGATTTCGATAAGTAAACATCTTTACGCTTACAAACAAAAAAAAATGATTGATTACTCCAATCGATCAATATATAGATGGAAATAGTAAGAATGTATAACAGGTGATAATCTAAATTGCTTATTTTTATAAAGTGGTGAAAACATATCGAAAACGTGTAGTTGAGTCATGAAAATGCTCCGCGCAAAATGGTAAAAGCTATGAGGTTAGTTCTGCGCGCCCCGGTGCGCCATCGATCTCGCTGTCAGCCCCTATTTACGCTCCGATACACCAACCCTCGTTACTGGACACGGCCGTTATTAGATTTGGCCTCTACGTAACGGCCGTTAGGACGCACGTACCCTGCGATGTCGGAATATGCAATCGGGCCTCTAACGTAACCTGACCGACGAATATTGCTAATGCATTGGTAAGATTGCATCTGTAATCGAATCACTCGGGAATCTATTTACTTTGATATCATATATTTTCGATGATGCCGACATATAAAATAAAATTTTATACTAGATACTATTAAATAATTATATGAAAGAATATATCTTATGTTAAGTGCTGATTTATTTTCGATATAGTTTCATGTATAATTGTTTTATAACAATACACATTTTATAAAAATATTTTTGACAGCAAAAAGCTTTAATTTTTTTGAGCCTGGTAAAACCCAAACTTTTGTTCAAAAATATGTTTATTTATTTGAGAAACAATTAAAATCCAATGTTAAATCATTGTTTTGAGACGGATTTCGTGGAATTAATTTTTTTTTGAACTATTTAATTGTTTATGAATAAATAGAATGTTCGAAAAAAAAATATGCAAATGCCGTATTTTACTTGTGCTAGTTGGTATAAATTATTAAATATTTATGGTATTTTCACATCAATTTCAATCACTATTCTCCTAAAACTATTTAACTGGAAGTGACATTTATATAAAATTCGATTACATAAATTCGTTCAGAAATATTGAATATATATATTTATTGACTGAGCTTCGTAAATAATTCTGAAAGATAATTATCTAACTTTGGTATAAACTGAATTAATGATCATACATTATAGACAGAGTGTTTGTTGGTTATCTCTAAATTGTATTTTCTTTCTACAACCTTCATATATGGCAAATGAATAAGAAATATGGAATTAATGTTTTTAATGAGTTCCTTGAGGATAACTATGCTCCGTCTGCGATAAATATACTATTTCATTACAAATACTTTAATTGCAGGAATTACTTTGTCACTCTCTTACAATAAAGTCCTTTGTTGTAGCGTTTGTGAAAACTTTTATACTTTCCTCTGTAGACGGTTACTCACTAGTATAGGATTTGTTTGTTTGTGACTATCCGGCCTGTATACTACATCCGCCGTTTAACGACGCGTATATTGCCAATAAAGCCTTTCATATGTAGTTGCTGGAGCATTTTGTACACATTAACCTGTTTTATCTTAATAACAGTTTTACATTGAGTTTATTATTTTTTTAATAACAATTGAAAACCGCAAAAATTTAGTTATTACTAATATAAAGAGATTCCACGTTTTCAAGATTTCTGTATTCATTTTCAAATTAAATCTTAAAAGAAATGTGTCACATTGCCACTCAATGACTGGGTTAATAAGCTGTAGGCCGATTAGTAACATGCACTGGTTATATGTTAAAGTTCTGCAGATAAAAATAGCATGTTTTTAATTTTTCTTTAAATACAGAACGTGAATGCCATATGGGTCGAACTTTGGGTTGATATTCCCATAAAAACAATATGCCATGAAAAATATTCTCATTGTAAAAATACAGATGCTCCACATACCTTGGAACGGCCATTGTTAAAAAACTTCTTTTTTTCGTAATATTACCTTCAAAATTTTACATTATTTAAGCCCAATATTTTTTGCTTGGATTTAAAAAGATATACTTAATGACTGTTTTTTTTCTCTGAATTTTTTTGCCCATTCACGAAATTTGATTTACTCTAGCATTAATCTCGCAGTTTTTTTATAGAAACGTATCCAAAAAGTATTTTATAAGCGAGACTTTTAAATTTTCTGGTATTTAAATGTATACATTCTTACACGACATTTTTTTACTTTAAGATTAACTCTTGAAAACGTTTTTATGATGAAATAGAACATTGACAGTGAGAGATTGACAAAAAAAGATAAATAGCTTAAAAGAATTTAAAAAAACAACTATATAACAAAACTGTTTTCATTCGTTTTCATATACTTTTAAAAATTTATGGAACCATCATTTCTATTTCGCTTATTATTTATAAAGCAGTGAATCACTAAAGATACGACCATTATTAAAAACAACAATTAAATTGAATTTTTACAAAGCGAAATTTATTATGTTCTATTTTTATGCCTTAGTAGTTGCATGTATTGAGTTTAAGATAAAAAGACAGATACATTTATAAAATTGTCGATACATTTTCATTTTTTATCAACAATTATATCATTATATTATTAAATATTGTGAACAAAATAAAAAAAACCGGTCAATTTATTTTATTATATAACATAAAACATATAACATAAATATTTATAAAAGTTTGTTTACATAATCGATATTAACTATGATTTTATATATTTTCTGAAATGGTTAATTTGAACACCAATGGATATAAAATCTACTACTAATAATAGATATCTTCTAATTATAAAGATAATACGATAAAAGAAAGCTTACCTTCCTCACTAATATTAATCAAAAGCTTTTAGCTTCATCGAAAAGCGTTCGACGTCGTTCACAGAAGATGCCTCAGGACAAAGACGTCGTGTCGTTTTTATGTACCAATCAAATAAGCCCGTCACAATTATCTCAGCTTTGAAATAGGGGCACTGTTTATTTGCGGGATTCGATCGCAGAACATAGCTTAAATACAACTATTGACATTGACAAGGGGTTGGCACACGCACTTCACACATTTCCAACCAAATTTTCGACAATCATAAAACGACTACAATATTGTGCTGCATTATTACTAGCAAAATAATATTGACATGAAGTAATATTTTTACCATGGCTAAATGTGTCATAAAGAACTATCTGGTTTATATATAAAACATATTTGTGAATTTCAGATGAATATTATTGGATTAATTTCTATACAATTTGCTTAAATTTTTATAAAGTAATATCTGTACACCTAAACGAACCTTTTTTGGTCATAGCAATAACGAACAAAAAAGGTTTATTCCTTAAAAATCATTCATTGCGTATTATATTATTGCAATATAATAAATTTATCACAAGAAAATATGTTTGAAAACTGGTATTTACTAAAATAATACGATATTTTATACGTATGAATGTATTATTTATTTATTCCACCAAAAATCAATTCGACAGTATACACATAATACTATTATATATACGACAAATCACTTTTACGGTCAATATTGTACTATTAAAATAAATAATTATTTCAAAAGACTTTAATGAAATGCATATCAAGTTTTATGAATGACAATCTGAGAGATTATAACATTTATTATTTTAACAATTATATCTTGTACAATAAAAACATCGAAAAAATATTATAATCATTTGTACAGAGTTTTTCACGTAGCAGTTACAAGCGTTGTAATTATTCAGCTGTTTCATGATGCGGGCGCTTTCCATGATTGGAATGAGGCTACGCCAGCAATGGAGTTGGAACGACACGTTTCCCGACTGACAAAGGTCTGCATTGATCCAGGTCGCTTAGCAATCATTTTGTATCCTACTATACTTTTTGCATTGCAATTTGCTCTTTTAATCGACTTGTAAAATCAGTTTGACGTCAACAAAGTTCTTCTTCTTTTATGTACATATTTGTTTAATATCAGTCAATATTATTATACTCTTTTTATACCATTTCCGCTCCTAAAATGGACCGCAGTGTGAAGATATACTCTTCGAAAAAGGAGTAGATGGATCTCCGCAATGTGAGTACATCTTGACTGATTATTTTTCACGATAATTGTTTGTCAGGCAATTACTAAACCCAATGGGCATCTCGTCCTGCATTTTTAGATTTGCTAAATCCGACAGATGGGAAATCGAACCCGCATTCTTCGGATTGTTATGCGCGCACACTACAAACTACGCTAACCGGGTAGACGGGGAATTACTACTAATAAGATAAGATTGTACCACTAATAAGATATATTTTTTGAATTTCACATTATCTAAACTACTTTCTACTTCAGTAGTTATATAATCTATATATAAATGTAAAAAAAATGATATTCACATTTAGTATTGAAAAAAGGTGTACTAATCTCAGAAGTTCTGGAGTTTTACGTTAAATAATATTAAACTCCAATAATATTTATAAACCCAACAATTTATATTTACTTGCTTCCTACCTCCAAATAGTATTTACGTATATAGACTAATTTTATAATATAATAATTTTACTTTTAGGTAATATTCGTATTATAAAATTCAATGTTAGACTCTAATATTCTTGAAAAAAATCTTGAATAGAACCTTAGCAGCCAAATTCCTCATAAGATTTAGATTATTTTAATAGTTGAAGTAATTTTACTATTTACTGTGGTAATTCATAATTAATATAAAAAATAATAAATGAACTATTTCATTACGTACAATTTGAATTTAAATGTATATTTTGGTAAATTTATTCGTTTATTGGAAAATGAAAACTCCAAGTATCAGCCTATTATTTCCCAACTGGAAGAATCTGTTATTCTATACGAGATTTATTACAAATGTAGCAATTTACTTCGCGGAGAACATTTTTTTTTCAAATGTTCCATACCAAAAAACGCGTCAGTTTTGACACCAATGTTGTTTAACTCATGATTTATTATTGTATTCAAGCAACAATACTTCATTCTTAATTAAAACTGATATACGGCCCGAAAATCTCATTTATTTTGGAGCGTTTGGGCTTAATTATGTTGCTTGAAATAATTTTGTTTACTGTTTGATCCTTTTCTTATTTGGTAAGAACAAATTTGATACTCCCGGGTGCTATAGAAATAAATTGGTAAATAAGCCAGAGTACGCAGATGTTTGATGTAAATTAAAGAGACTTATTTCCAAGTGTACAAGAACTACGCTACATGCTAAGCGGGAAAATATATTTCGTTTCTTACGTAGAAAACACATATATCTTAAGCCTTTTGTTAACTGGTATACAACGATACAAGATCTGTGTTACGTAAAATATAAACTCCCACAAGAGTAGATATTATGTTTTTTTTAAAATCCATTTCTTTGGACATAAAAAGATACAACTTACTAACAAACTTGCATATTTTCTAGAGAAATATAGGTAAATTACGTGATTTGGTACCAATTTCTGGTACCTCAAGCTTGCTAGCTCAAATTCGACACATCTTTAAAATTAGAAAAAATCAAAAATATAAGACTGGATGCTTAGCAGGTTAAACGATAAGCTTACAATCAATACTCGTAAACATCTGTCAATATATGTTTCACATAAGGAATGTCAATACATTCCATTTCTGTAGCATTATTTAATATACAGAGTAGAAATTTCCCCGAGAGAACCATTATATTTCAATTTCTAAGTGGGTGTTAAAAATAATAAAATTGCAGTGTACTTAAATGTTTAAATAAATCTTATTTTATAATCGAACGATAAAAACTCTTGGATGTTTGAATGAATCAAAATGAATATCAATGACAAATGAATTTTGTTGTATACTGTAATTAGTAAAAAGAACCTGTATAATTTCAGTATACACGTTCATATGCAGCTAGCGTATTCGAATAAACATATTAAATGATGATATAATATTATCATTGCTGTCATGGTACATAAATGTAAAAATAATCGTACTTGGAACAAGAAGAAATCGAAAAAACTTATTGCTAAATGTTGTACCGAGAAGAACTAGAATGGTTTTAGACACTTTTTCAAACTTCATTTTGATATCAGTTACATAAATGACTCTCTAAATCACAGGCTTCCAATCTTTTTTTATGTACTATCCCCTTTTCAAAAAAAATACTGGAAATTACTCACCGCCCATTTCTCGGTTTTTTGTAACTCGTCCGCCAAATCCTTGAACGCTCCCTAAATGCGTATGCAATTATAAGTTTCTAGTTTTTTTAGCTTACGTCATGCACATATTAATTTCTTCTATAAATAGCCAGTGCCCACTAAATTCGGCACCGCTTACTTTGGTTACCTAAATTACAATTATCTCTTGAAATGACAAAAATTAAATGTTTGAAAGATGATATGATTTGTTTTATGATTATGTGGAGCATATTATACAAATGAAAAAAAAATATCTTGACAAATATCAATGGCCATCAGTCAATTGCATATTGAATGTTCAGTCAAGCATGTTTAAATGAAATAACACTTAATAACTTAAGCACCGAGACAACAGCATTACATAAAAAAATATTGCTTGATTTTCTTGAATCATATCGTTAAATGATATTAAATGTAAAACGACAAAGGCTTAAACTGTTACATTTTATTACAATAATCAATTCATGAATTAAGTAATAATGTAGCCTTTGAGATATTATCTCTGTAATTTAGTAAAATATTATAAAATATGAATTATTAAAACAATTATTGTTATTGAGTGAGATTAGAGAAAATAGCTGCGGCGGAAACGATCTACAAGTAATGTATTATGTAGATGGGCTAGAGAGGATTGGTCGCCCGCCCATTATGTTAACCCGATCAGCGTTATCGGTCCTCTGCACTGAATTATGCGTACCTACACACCCCTTAATGACAAATAAAAACTAACCCTACTTGAAAATTTGAATAATTATTTTTTCCCTAGAGTTACTTTAAAAATATTCTTCTATAATATGGTATTTTTATAAAATCATATTTTTTACACAGTCAGCTAATATTAAGTATCATATGATTTTTCTTCTTCTAGAGAGCCGTCCATATAATATCGACGGTAAAAAGTGAAAAGGGACGTAACCTTCAGTTTTTTCGAAAAAGCTATTTTTCAGTAACCATAATATATACAACTTAATACACGTTCTTTCAAAAAGACGTACGCTGCAAATACCAAACTAGTATCTAAATTAAGCTTTTAAGTTTGAAAAAAGTATGGCCTCTCAAATTTTTGAGCAGGAAAAGGACTCCCACAAATCAATTTTATCAGTTTTTCTTAAACGACTAATGTTAATATTAGATTAAGTAAATGAAACAGCAGTTTTATTCTTTGTGAACTTAAATATTGTGTCTCCTTTGATCTCTTATTATAACTTTAGCTCAAAAACAGACTTTTTGCGCCTCCTATGTCTTTTATTCTTTCTCCAGTCGATATAATATATATATTTTTTAAATTTAGTGTCATGACTATTAATTATAAGTGAAACAACTTTTTAGAACTCTTAACTAAGTTATTAACAGATAGTCAGATATTTCGTGTTTGTTGAAATAATAATATGATATTTGAGCTTTTATATTTTACTTAAAAATAATACATGATACAAAGTACACATAATAATTATTTTTTAAATCACTCATAATGCACAACGGTTAGTGAATGCGCTATTTGGATATTTTGAAAATTAAACACTTTAAATTTAAGCCGATATTTGCAATCGTTGAAAGCGTATACTTTTAACTGCCGTTCCCCTATACAATTTGGTATCGATACATTTATCTTCACTTTTAAGACCACTGATTAAGCAAGAAAGCTGTTTTCTTATATATCTATGTTGATAAATCAAAAAATAAATACACGTATTCCTTATAAAAAATATTGATTAGATAAAAATTGAATCATAATTTCGAATGATATTCAGTTGAGAATTACTTTGCATAAGGCTCAAATTAAGACGTCGATGAAAATTTTTATTTATCATTTAATCTACAATCTGGTAATAACTAAAAGAAATTGATTACGATTGGCCAATAAAAGTTTCCGTGTAACCCAATTGGTAGGGCGTTGATTTATAGTAATGTCCGAATTCCTGGAAATATCGACTGCAACTCTCCTGATACCTTAAATAGTCTTAAGTATTGGACGATATCCTTAGAGATCGCAATCACCGTAAGATATGTATAATAAAAATTAGCTTCAATAACTTACTAACATAGAGAGAAACTGATACTGGACTGGACCTCGTATACCAAACGACACAAATTTTACAAGAAGAAAAAAACTCTCTTTAATCATTATTATTAAATCGAATTCCATATATATATTTATGTTACTAATAAATCAACTAATATTTTTTAATGTTGACGTCGGTCAAAATACGAAATTTGATTTATGATATTAACTGTAGAGAGTTCATATCATCTCTTTTATTTTTTTGTTGTGTGGTATACAAGTTATATTTTTTCATATTACATGCTTAATAGGAAAATGTTGAAAGAATTCAATCGAAATAATGTCTTTTGTTGAGCGAATATCTATGAGTTATTAAATATAAATACAATATTTTTTTTTGTTACACATAGTATTAATCAGATGATTAATGGATTGGTACTAGAGATAGCAAATTTAAGTGGTGTGACCACATACAAATAATAGGATAGTATGACAGGTTGAGCGGTTGGCTGGCAACCTATGCTCATAAAAGTAGGACGTCAAATATCTCTTTACACTGTGGAGATTTATATATTTCGCGTACCTTGAAGCGGACATTGTTTGTTTGTATGTTGAGCATAGTATGATATTAAGGAGGAACAATATAAAAAAACTTTTCTCCGTAATTAACAATGCTGATGTGTGGGAGGTAATAATTATTGTGACCCAACCTGGCAAGAACATTAAATCCCATTATTTATTGTCGTTATAAAGCCCTTAGATGTGTGATCTTGACATATTGTGTAGCTTATTAATCTTAACAAACAGCCGTTTAATCATGTGGGTTGACCGCACTCTAGTAAGACTTTCTGGGAAGATAGCTACAAAATTAACAACGACTTAATTAAGACTTTATTTAATGATTTGTTTGTACATGATTTTAAATACTATAATTACATTATCGTATATCACACAAGTTAAAACGTTGATAATCCAAATATTAATACATTTTACCCATATTATTTCAACATTGAGTAAGAGAAATGATAAAATTGTCGCAAGTGAAATAGTATCGAAATACGAGAAAATTAACTTAAAGAAGTTTTTCAGACTGTAATCGATTTCAACCTAATTTACCAGAGAAAAATCCATGTCATATTGTATAAATAAGTACATCATATGTGATCCACAAACATACAAAAAACTTTCTGAAAAAAAATCGATGCTGAACATATTTTTTAATGAACTTATATAATTCAATAAAAGCTCGTTTCACACTAATTTTCCATAGTATAATATGTAATAATCATACTTTTAGAAATAATTAAAATTATATTTTTTTTATAGTTTATGCACTCGTATATTGCTTACTTATAAGATAAATATTTTATTATATGAATACGTCACGTCATAAAAATAGTTTAAAAACACTATAATATATACCAGTCTCGTATCCATTCCTATTCGCACGCCTGTCTGATGGGTCGAAACAAGAATCAATTTGTTAAGTTCAACTTTTTCCATGGTCAATTTAGCAAAATATATCCTTTTTGTTTACCATTGATATAAATTATTTCACTCCAGATTTTTCCATCCCCCATAGTCAAAACAAAACATCGCTCCCGTCTGAAAGATGACTATTTGGCACCATCTTTACAAATAGCTTCAAGTAGCTATGAACCAAATTATGATAAGTTTGATGAAAAATGCGAAATCCTGCGCGCCCTATGATACTATATACATAGTAAATATTTACGTATGTTACGTGCGTTAATAAAACTAAAATAAAATAACATCTTGTTTTTATTTAAATATTATTTTTATGTATGTGTGAACTCATCATTCTATAATCCCATATTGAGTATGGAATTGGTATTGGTAGTATATATGTTTATTTTCAATTTAAACTTATTTTTGGCTTAATACCACAATTATTAGTGTGACTAGACCGCCGCCAAAAAAGCAGGTCGCCCGCAGTGATTAAAACTTTGGTCAACTATCATATATACAATTCCCATAGATAAGGAATCAACGATAAAATAAAATATCTTATTTTTTGTATTTACACGAATAATTTTTTTTTTGATGAAACGAATGAAATTTCAAATATTAATAAACCGTATTTATTGATGAACAACTCGTAAAATGTTATTTCGGGTAAGATTAGATTTTTGTTAGTTTCGCTGTGGCTAGAAAATTTTCGAAACCCAAAATATACTGTATAATATTGTAATCCAGTCAGGCGCATTTGCGGTATTGTATTTTAATGTCGCATTATGTAAAGTCTAGGCTTTATGGGCATAATAAACGTTAGCCGAGTAATAACGACCGAAACGTTAACACTTCAAAACAGGAAAATAACAATTTTCCACGATTTACCACTCACACTGTGCATACCTATGAAAAATAGAAAACTGTGAAAATCGGCGTTTCTCTGAGATTATTTAATAGATGTATAACACAATATTTACAACTACAGGTATATATAGCTTCAATACTGTTTCCTGATATGTAAAGAATGCAAGTTAGTTAAAACAAATTTCGTTTATTACATTTATCATATTTAGGGTTAAAACTTCATAACTTATTAGGCACGTGAACTCAAAAGTTTAATTGGTAAAAAAAATGTCTACAAAACATTCATCGCTTAATCGTAGATAAATTATTATAGTCAATGTTATAGTTTTTAGTCAAAAATTTACATTTTCACATAAATTTTCATTTTTACCAACACGTTTCTTTAAAGATGTTTTATCAAATTCGACAAAAAAATGTATGCGGTTAATATATTATTAAGTTATTCGAAAACTTTTTGAAAATTGATACATTACGTTTGATACATTAATTCTGAAAAGATAAGACGGTCATAAACCATTGAAATTTCACTGAATGTGAAAAGGAACGTTATTCAAAAAATATCAAATGTAACTTCTACCGAGTATTCACGGAAAACCATGAAAAATTCGCAACTCCGTGTATTTATGAAAAAAAAAAACAGCAATGCATAATTTAGAATAATTATAATATATTGCATATTCAAATAAAACTATACTAGTAACAACGCTGATAAGATTTATTTAACACATCATATTATGTCATAGTATACGTATAACTTATTCATATACTTTTTTCTCATATTTAAATTAATTTAACATCTTCTTTTTGAAATATTCTGCCATACATAAACCTTAGGCAAAAAATAAAAAATTCTGTGCTAATTCTCTAATAAAATCATAATTCATAAAAGAATACTGGAATGTAATGTGGAAAATTTATTGCGGAATTTATACCAACGTGACATGAACGAATTTCAGTCATTTTTATGCGCAAGAAATTATGTTTTAAATTTTTTTTCAAATGTTAGTATTGGATTTAACAATGTTATATGCTGTTCAAAAATGTGTCTAAATAAATACACAGAGAAAGTAATTGATACCGTGTCATTATTATCTTATAATCAAAAAATATATTAAATAAAATAAATGAGTACTTTGCGTTTTTTAGCAATCCGAAAGAATATGAAATATTTTGTGTTTTGTGTTATAAATAATTGAATTATGTAAAGAAGATCTGAAATTCTTGTACAAAATCTTTAATTTATTACTCTCACTAAAAGAAACAACATATACATCTAATAATTGTAGTATGATAAATTCTTGTCGATATATCATGCGTTCAATTATACGGATACTGTATTCTAAGAAAAATATTATAAGCGAAACTGTTATCCGTATATATTGTAAATAATAGTATAATGTACCTCACAATTTGTCTTTAATAACCCACTACCTACATTATAAAGTCTTAATAATCGTTGTAATCTCCAACGAATGTCAGTGTGATCTTTACATAATTAGATTAACAAACAGCCTAATTCTTGAGGGGTGAGAGAGGCTTCTGTCACGAGAGGATGGAATACCGGTAAACGACAGAAGATACACGCAGGCTTTTATAATAGAACCTACCCTTGTCTGTCAAAAAGGATTTCAAAACATCATAATTATAATTACAAGATAATAAACAAAATGTTTGATTAATATTTACATCCTGTTAGATTACAGTGAATGTAAATGTTAATCACACACTATTGCTTTCATGATATTTGCATTGAAATGTCTAGCTAATTTGTATTCTTATATATTTTTGTGAAAAGTTTTATTTAATAATATTGTTATATGGTGATAATACAATTTTAGGAAATGAAAAAAATATCAGAAAATATTGTTAATTTGAAAGAATAACAATATTTAACATACAATAATAATAGCACAGCAGTTATTTTCAGTGTTACACAAAAACATAATGTTGAATTCGTAGTTTTCCATGACATGTAAGTACTGAACATCAAATATTACCTCACTCTATTTTAATTTGGAAAAATTCTATTACCTACTAAAATTGGCTGTCATATGCACTACAGGATAATAGTTAAAGATATAATCCTGAAATTGACTACTGACATGAAATTCTGTTATCGCTTATCAATTGATGCTTGTAAAATGTTAGCCTATTATTGTGATATATTCGCATACTCACTAAAATTTTCTATAGGTAACAACCTTATATTCTTCAAAAATGTAATATTACTAGTCCGGATAATTGGTCCATCAAGATTATTTAAAAAATTGGACCCTTTTACAAACAAATTGTGAGGTAAACTGGCATATGTTTCGTTACAAAATTCATTTTGACGGTAGTTAACAGTTAAACAACAAAATAATGATAATTTAGGATGTTTTTCTCAAACCATAAAATATGTCAATAATTTTTCTTTGGTCTCTTTGCAATTGTGTAGCAAAAAACGACCTATAGTGAAGTAGTGAATCCAGATTGATCAAAGCTAATGAATTATAGTAATGCGACGTATGGCTATAAATGAGATAAATGCAATACAATAACAATGTGTATTTTTGCATGCAATTTTAAATATTAAAAAATGTCATTTGTAATATTATTTCATACGTTCATTTAATATTTTTTTATAAATGTATTTAAATTATAGCTAGATGTCAAAGAATATGCATGTATGCTCAAACACGATAGTTCATTAAATAAAAATTAAAACGCAAACCACCTTCAAAAATGGTGATGATTTATCGAGCTGAAAAATACTGGGGTTCCAAAATGTATTCCACATTTCTCTTTATCGTTTTTCAATTTCATGCAAATCTTCGGTTACTTTTTTGTAAAAAAAATAATAAAGCTACCATCTGTGCTTTATTAATTTAAGCTTCCGTTTCCTCTACAAAAAATGCGAAGCGATCTTCATCGCATTAATATTTTTTTTGTTCCAAATTTTCTTCTCCAAAAATTATTCAAACCTTCGACTATTCGCTTATTGCTTATTCAAGGAGATAAACAAATACAACATAAATCCACTGCCTTTGTTTCTTACCGATTATTTTGTATCAAAAGGGGTCTCCCCTTTCATACGGCGAAGATGGAGTCCCGCCCTCATTGTCTCTGTTTAATTAATGATATTATCTTTTGTTGTTCAGTATCGCGAAAC
This sequence comes from Rhyacophila evoluta, assembly GCA_022683975.1. Classification (NCBI taxonomy): domain Eukaryota; kingdom Metazoa; phylum Arthropoda; class Insecta; order Trichoptera; family Rhyacophilidae; genus Rhyacophila; species Rhyacophila evoluta. The sequence continues at coordinate 15,923 of JAGVSQ010001376.1, read as the reverse complement.
AGGCGGGAAAAAAGATAACCAACTTGGAGCGATTCGAACGCAAAACATTTTTGATACTCACTTACTATTACCGCGGGCTGATTGATTTATACGCAAAGAAGTAAATCCTGTTAGCTAATTCTGTTTATGTGATCAAAAAAGACACGCTATTAAACATATTTACTTACATTCGGAAATAGTGTGCTGGGAATTTATATTATTCGGAACAGTGGCTCTACAACTTCTGCTATCATAATAACTGCAATGAATATCTATTTTTTTTTATAAAGATTTCATTTACAGTTAACAAATTATTTTCACCGTTTTTACTCTATATGGCAGATATAATTATTTCATGCATTTAGTAGTGACTAAATACTCTCCTCCTCGGTGTATGAGAGGTAAGCGGTAAGCGTGTACGCTTCAGAGCCAGATATTGCGGGTTAAGCTGCCACTGCTGTTAGATTATTCAAAGATCCAAGACTGGGTGTCAATCGGATTGATCATTCGGCCAACAATTGATTATTGTGACAAATCTCTTGAAGACATCTCTTCGCATTGCAGGAAATCTATACACTCCATTTCTAGAGTGGACATCTTCACATCGTGTAGATCCAGATCCTCCAATTTTGGAGGGAACATGTTTAAAAAAACAGATATTTCAATGATTTTGTTTTTAACCATTCACATAATTTATACATATATTTTGATACTTATATGGAGTTCAAAAATAATAAAATAGGCAATTGAATGTACTAATATTTGTTATAGGTAATTCAAAAAAAAGACTTTGCCCGATAGTGCTGGTTTTTTAGTTTTTTATGTTACTAATTATAATAGTTTTCTAGAGGACACTAAATATAATTTACCACCAAGTCTATTGATAGTATTAAATTAATCTTTGATACATTGACATATTAATAATTGTTTCTCTCGATAGTTTTTATAGTTTCAATATAAAATAATAATTTTTAATTCACGCAAATATTATTTGTAATATATGTATGTATATTTATTGATTTATGATGTATGTATACATATGGCTTGTACTATAAAATGGAGGTTATATTATGCAAAGGCAACTAACATACACCCCCGTAGCACGCCTGAAAAAGTTTTTTTTCAAAATAAATAAAATTAACCAACGGGGACACTGTCATTCTATCGCACGAAATTCAGGTACACAATACACCTAACTGTGTTGAAACCCGCTTCATATACTGTGGTAGGATTAGCATTTTTATAAAGTGGAACACGGCAGAGCGCGTTGTGGCTTTTTTCCCAACTCTATGTATTGTGTATTTTATTTTTTTGTACCTAGTATTTTCGTCGGCGCTATGCGGAATTCACATTTGTCATACAAGGAATTACATAACCAACATTTTAGACTTGCGGGTTTTTAAGAGTTTTGTTTTTCCATTTGACGTTTCACAATCATAATTCATAAAGAGTTATTTTTTATTTTGATAAATTTTCCTTCAAGTAACTGAAGTAATCTACTTATAGTCCAATGTTGTACTACTTCAAAACCTAAATATATATCACTTTACCAACGAAAAATATCCACGTACTATTATTGATAACATAAAACTAAACGTATAAATGTATATATTTTTTAAAATATAAAATTTTAGATACTCGATCATTGTTTTGATATCGTGAAACATCCCTTCATATTTTCCATATAAATTAACTTGGCCATCCTTTATTTTATGAAGGCTTTGATACAGTTAATGGGTGTATTTTTAGCACACACACGTATGCTTATGGTTGTAACGTAAAAGAGGTTAAGTTAGGTTACAGATTTTATCGGAGATGTGATAGGCTTATCAATTTATTTTGATATGGTATTAATAATTATTTAACAAAAATATTAACGAAAACAATGTGAAGAATATTGTCCGTGACACGATATTGACATTATATTATATTATGTTTATTAAATGTACCTCATATTGTAGGAGTAAATATAGAAAATATATGTTTTTCAACTGTTTTATACAAAGTATTTCATACTGCATATGTTTTATTTTTTTTCAAACGATGGATTGAAAAAAAATTATTAACATTTCCATCCAAAACATTATAAAGCTTTGTCATCAGAATATAATATACTATACTATTTTTATATATATATATATAATACTATACGTGTTAATGACCATACTGACGCTCGGCGCTTTCATATTTTCAGAATAGCGCTGGACAATGGCTCGCTGGTTTTCAGTCCATTTCCGGCGCTGGAGTTCCGCCAGGACGTACACGGCACCGTGTACCGTTGCCGCGCCTCTAACGCCGCTGGCGTCGTCCTCTCCAGGGACATGCAGGTTACAGCAGGTAATAAACACTTGTCGTGTTGTAATTAATTGAATATTACATAATTGCGTTGTATATTGTTTTTATTACTTTCCATGCTACTACAATACTTTCTACGCACTCTTAGAGCAATGTGAATTCAGTCCTGACGTTATTCATAGAATTAAAAATTGGGTTGTTTTTTGCTGTATTGATTAATATTTACTATAAAAAATCATCCACATAAAACTAAAATAATCACAAAAATTATTGACGACGGGTCTTATCGAAATTTGTTCAGATAACCTAAATTTCACGATATTAAAGTTTAAAATTATATTTTTTCAAATCACTCATAATACTATACCATCGATAATTCAATTATAACTAGCTATCATGGGATCCTCTTTTTGATAATATTAGAAACATATTACCTTGTCATTGATATTTGGACTGAAATGAATTAACTGCAAAATGAATATGCTTAGATATAACGGGTCACAGAATTATAATTCAATTAAATTAGCTGACTGAAATTAAACTTTAAGAAGCTTTTTTTTTTTAATATGTTGATTCTGAAATCGGATCACATAGAAAAACGTAATGTGAATATGTTACCACCAGAAATAGAAAAAATAGATTTCCTCAATGTGAAGACTTATCTGGGAAAATTTTATTTTTACAAAAATTGGTTATATGACAATTGCTGATACCAATAGACATCCGTTTTGCGTTTATATATTGATTTTTAAAATCGAGCAGGTGTAGGAATTGAACCCGCAAAGTACAATTACAAAACAAGCAAGTAAATTTTTTGGCTTATTATAATATCCATATTATATCTATATTCAAACAGTGATATGTGTATTTAAAAAGTTAATATTTAAATGAGTTCCACTACGTTATATAAACTTATAACACAAAACAAAAAAATCTGAATTATTATCTAATTACAAGTAAGGATTACAATGATCAGAAAAACGAGACTACCTTATGTACTCTCTTTTTAATGGGCAAAGCATGCTCGTCAGCATGTTTTTGCATACATACTCCTACGCAGTACCAACATAGCACGGGTGAAATTCTCGAACCATTTTCGCATTGTATAGTTTTATATTTGGCGCGCGTAGACGGTGTTTCACATTATGGGCTGAGTGCCATTACACGCGGCAACCTTTCACGATAACACGATCACTTCAATTAGTCCGGCACAGTGGATGTGAAAGAGGAACACGGCTTTCAAGAGAGCGGCTAGATCAGGTATATGCAACATACGGTTCAGCGGACTCGTATATTACGTTATTGAATCGTCAATCAGAATAAATTTATTTCAACCGATTCAGCGAAATGGCTATATAATTTAGTCCGATGAACAGTACTTCTATAACACACAAATAATCGTATGTAATATTATATTAATGAATTAAAGATAAATTGAAGATGAAGATCATTGCTCTCAGGAAAAAAACGTACCGCATACATTTTTATGAATACAAATTCAAGTATACTGGCAATCTTGTAATTTTGAGGTAAATCTAAGATGAAGAAAAAACACGAAAATTATAAAACGTTGAAACTGAAAAATTTCACCAGCCATCAAAAATCAAGCTTTGAGTCACATCAACCTCAGGTATATCATAAATTAAAGTATTGGTTGATGAGTTTTTTTACTTGAAGGTGACAATGTAGAAAATACCGGCACTTTTAAATGTCACATGACTGAGTTAACTATTTTATCCATAACATTTAAGTATAAGTGGTACACAAAGTAGCAAGTACCTCACCTCTTTGGATTTCTTTACTGTTTTCTTACCTAAAGTATTCATTTAAGTCTTTCCTACCCCACCTGTCATAGTGGTACATTAATATTCTTAGTGACCGTTACTTTTTTCAGTTTGAGAAGTCACCGACGGCCAAAAGTTTCATGGCGTTAGAAATAAAAAAGAGTTTTTGTTTTATGATTTTTTGTTGTTGATAAAAATATTTATGTTTAATGTTGATGTACCATTATAACTAATTAAGCACTGATAAAAATAAACAATTCAATGATAAAATTGGATTATCATTTGACACTTTGACAACTATTTTTGAAATTGCTACTCAATTAATTTGATTGAGATTTTGAAACCAGAATATAAAAACTATTTTTAAGGGAAAAAGAAATGAAAATTCCGACATATAATAAATAAATTTTCAGAAACCGTACAGTAATATATTTATCGATTAAATAATATAATTTAAATTTGTATTATTTTGGTGAGGCATAAAAATACTAAGCATATAATATTGAGCCTACAAATAAATGAGTTTGTGTGTAATTGTATTAAAACTTCACAAGTGTTCTTACAATTTATTATTAAGTGAACATTATGTACAGAGCTTATGCATACAAACAATATTTAGGGAATTTAAAAGAAAGCAATACTGTGTATTGTTAAAAAGACGTAAGCACGAAACGGTCATAGTTTATTTTATATAGCAATTTTATAAGCTAATTGTTAATCAAATTTTGTTTCACCAATGAATGACATTGCTTGTATTTTAGTTTATTTGTGACATTATAAGTTGAAGTAACCTATTTAAGTTAGTAAAGTTTATACTTGTATTACCAAATGTTGATTATGGCTGGTGTAAATGAATCAATTTGGCAAGAGAAGGCTGAATTCGGGTCTGTTCCGGCCGTCTAGAGTGTAGAGTACACACACTCGACGGCGGTCAGTGGTAAGGTGCAAATATTGCCTCATGGAAAACGATCAATGCTATTATACGATGTAGGAATATGTACTACCATATACATTCTTTTATAGGATTAAATCATACGATATCTCTGATTTGACAATTCAAGAAACCTTAATAGTTATAGCTTTAAAACATGCACTATCAAAGTGTCAACTTTATTGGCTATATATTTTTTTGCTGACAAGGAAGAATGACCTCTATTAAAATCTTTTTAAATAATATAATATGTAAACGGAATGCATGTGAATTGAGTGAATATAACAATTAATTTAATATTTGGCAATTTTTCTTTTTAAAATCATAGTATTATTTTATAAATATTATTTATCAATCATGAATTAAGCTATAAAGTATGTGGTTTACGAAATAAAGTCTTGTAAAGTGTTTTTATATACACATTATATACGTATAAATCGTGTAAAAACTTAGTCTTATGAAAATGTTATTGATTTATATATGGCATAAAACTAATTATTTTTCTTTTTTTTACTGCTTAAGGTTTGAAGACATATAAAATCGATAAATATCTTTGAGTAGAAATAACAATTTCTCTTATACTGAAAAATAGAACTCTAAATTTATATGAAAAAATGTCATTAGATAGAATAATGGTAAACACTTTAAAACATCAGAAGTAATCATGACATTTTATGTGTAAATCTCAAATGTTTATTTCATGTAATTTGATAATCAAGTTTTCTTTGATATGGATGATAGCAGCTTATAACAACAAACTTCTACATTAAGATCACGTGATGTTTACCTATCTGGCTAACGGCTTCAACAGCTGCCCAAACAAAATGGAGGTCATTGTAATAGCACAAGATATCCTACAAACATTCGATAATTATCTTCCAAAGAAGAAACATAATACACCGCACACGCTACATATAATACTCTTACAGACGTTATTATAACTATGCGAAAATCTCAATTTAGGAGAATTATCTAGGAAATTCAAGTTTCATTCCAACCAATAAAGTAAATTTCTGTATTGTTGTTACGTATTTCTCAAGTGGTACACTTAATATAATATTATATATAATAGTTTGATATTCTCAAAAGGTATTAAATTACATTTCCTATTATAAAAACAATTTTGAAGACGAGCAATTTTCTTCCTTACAATTTGAAATAAAATTTCAGACAGTAAACTTTTTTTTTCTTATTTCACGGTGAATTCTTATCATGTCTAAACATTTTTGAAATAGTTCTTCATAAAAATGATTTTTAGTTTCAACGTTCGATAATAAAATTTTCTGAAAAAATACTAGCAACCGCCTGGCTTATTTTATAATAGATTTCATGGATTGTTATCCGTCGTCACTCGCGTATGTCCACCTATTACCAAATTATTAAAAAAATCATAGATATTCAGATGTTATCTTTGCATAAGATTTTAAGTTATATTATAACACATTGTGCGCCACTTTATAGTCCAAGCCGGTAGATTCGTGTGTAAAAAATATGAAATCAATGTCCGTCCACCTTGGCTAGACTTCATTATACTGAGCAGACCCAAAAATTACAGTTTTCCAATTTCTGTATGACAGATACGATTCATCATTTATTTAGTGTAACTGGATAATATCGCACTTAGATCCAAAAGTGTCATATTAGCAATACATTATAACTTCTCCATGTTGTTACAGCAACAGCTACAGCAGTTACAGTGTTGTTTAACAAAAACTTAGAACCACTTTTATTTTTGTCTTGATTGATGAGTCTGTATCATTTCAGACTTAAAGTTTTTCTCGGTTATACCTATAACTATTATCTCAAATAATTTATCGCTTCTTCATTATTTTGTTTGCTGATAAAATATACTAGAATTACAGGATTTTTGAAATTTCTTTACAATTTTTTGCCTCATATATATTTATGAAGGCTGTATTAAAGCAATATTTAATAATTGGAACTAATTTTTTAAACTATTTATTATATTATAAACAACGAAAATTGTAAGAGGTTTGATGAATTCGTATACATATTTAATATATTTAGTATTCAGCAAAAGTAAAACTACTTCGAAACACGCAAATGTTTTCAGTCATGCTAATTTAATAATAGACATTTGGAATACTTCAAATATTCACTTCAGGTTAATGTAAACAATGCAAGCTTTTGTATCCAAAAAAGGTTTTTAAAGCAAATGAAAGGTTTTGGAAACTTTTCTCGTCAAACACTTAAAGCGCTTTTCTTTATCTTGTCAGGACCTTTTCCAGTACTGAATTAACGTTCGCTTTGCTTTAAGTTACTGTACAGTTGATTTATTTAACAGGTAAGCCAGAGAAATCTTGAAGAAACATCCGAAGAGCTATTCAATGAAAACCAACGGTTTTATCATTTCCACGGATAAAAGTTCAACTACGAAATGTCTGTACATATTTTGAATTTTCTGATTTATTAAATTACTTCCACCAATATCATTACAAAAGTTCACAAAGAAACAGTGGGGTAGATTGAAATACTCGTGTCATTTCATTTTAATTATTTTCAATCTTCTCAAATAATGTTCTCAAACTTTAAGTGATGCAAAGATAACACAATTTTAAATTAACCTAACTGACAAATAAATAGAGAAAGCTTGGTTCGATGCGGAAGTAGGTGGAAACTGTACTAATAATACACGATGTTTAAGTATTGATTGGACATTATTTTAGTAAAAATATTGGTTACATAAATCGATTTGTATAATTTATTTATTCATTTATATATATATTTTTTGCGGGCTTGTGAAAGTTTTTGTCCTTTCCCGAAATATAATTTTAAACAATTTCTTGTTTTTATTTACGTGAAGACGATTCCCTTTGACACAATATTATTATTTGTCGGTTATTTGTCAAAAAGCTACACAAATAAATGAAATCCTCTCATAGACATCCAAATTTCCATAACAATTTTATTTTATATAAAAATAACGCAATTCATGCGACGGTATGGTGGAAAAAAGGGAAAAAGTCGCAAATCCAATCTTGGTCATCGGCGGCGTGCCTTTATGTCACTCTTTTTCTTATGTATTATTTCAGCTGCTGTAAAGATACGGGACATATTTTGAAAAAAAAATCACGAGTTTTAAAATATCACATGTGATTAATCAGAGAGTATTTGCAACGAAAAGTGATAATGCCACTACTCAATCATTTGTAGGTTTAGAAATATATTTTTTTCTTCACAAATTTTCAAAGAACATAAAATATCAAATCACACCAAATACATTTTTTTAATAATTTCAGAAGCAAAAAAAGTAATATAGTTAACAGCAATTGTAATACAGACATTAATGTGGCTCCCATTAGTGATTTTTATCAACCCAATTCATATATGGTATTCATAATATATTTGTATTTCAAAAGGAAAAATATTACAAGAACACCGCCATAAATATAAGTAAACGTTTGTAAAAATATAGCTCACATAGAATATTATAAGCAGTAATGGTCAAAATGCACTAAGAGCTGTATTTGTGGTAATGCCATTGAACCACGTACCGTGCGTCATATTTTATGTGAAGGCAGTTTATTTCAAATATTATTCGATAATATTAATGGACATTCCACAAAGCTTCGCAATGCCTGACCTATACCGCGCTTCCACAGACTGGAACATTTTCCGATGCCTCCATTTTACAGTGTCCTGTCCTTTTTATTTAATTTGGACGCCTGAACGTGAGGGACGACTTCACCCTTCGGCCGAGAGGAATTTTTATCAGAATCTAGCGTCACTTTGTCGAGGGTTTGATTGCGAACCAGGATACAGCGTTTGGCCATTTTGCAGTGAAGCATTTTATCGCATTTTTATTGGTTACGTTTTTCACGTAGGCAGATACAGAGAATCGGAGCTGTCAGTGAAAATTGTCGAACCGGATTTTTGGATTGATTCATGTTGGAATAATATACTTCATGGATAAAGAATGTACTCCGAAGAAATTTGCAAAATTTTCAAACTGAATTTATGGGAGCTAATTTATTTCGCCAAAAAATCATATTGCTCGTTTAGTTAACTGTTTATCTTAAATTATTTTCATTGATTTATTTTTTTATCCACTCTGTACATTTTACAATTTTAAGAAAAACAAATGCGTAAATTTAACATATTAACTCATTTTGGGACACCCTATAGATCTTATTTGAAATCGGAGTCCAAAATTATTATAGGAATATATATGAAGGTATTTTTTTTGTGTGGCTAGTACTTGTTGGCAAGCAAACATTTGACATTCGTTCGTTGGTATATAATCTTAAACGCACATTTAACAATACTGTTTATTAAAAGAAGAATATGTATAAACTTCAAAAACATAGTGACGTATTCCAAGTTTCCTATCTAATTAAATACCAATATAATCAATGGTTAGTATTTTATAAAATAAAATTTATAAATAAAACATTACACATCTCTCCTTGAACATACTGTACAAAATATTTAAAAAAAAATGAAAATTCTGTACTGTAACAATTCCCAACCTTACTGTACTGCGTAATACGTTCTGGGACATTTTTATACAAAGTGACAAAATGTATTAAGGTATTTTCTATTGAAAAAAAAATACATTCAAACAGCTTGAAAAGAAAATCACGTATTAAATTCAGAGCATATCCATCGTGTGCGAGGAAGCAAACGTGACACGTCACCTCAAAAATATTTCTTTGTCGGAAACATGTCACATTTGACAGGAGTAAATTATTAATGTTCGAAATTTTTATTTCTCTAGATAACAAGGACATCATAAAGTATATATAAAACTGATTGATAAATAATGATATGCCGCATTATGAAATATTAACAGAGGAAAGAGTCTAGAAATTCTCTAATGGTAAATTAATAACGTTATTATTTAATAATATATGATTCCCTTTATGTCATATTTGTATCATTATTTTTTTTTGCATTTCAAGATTTTTTAACGATTTTTTTTTTCAAATATCTTTTACATATCAATATCACGTTGATTTTTTAGATTTTAACTTCTCAAAATTCATATTTATTATGTTATACTCTATTAACCTTTATTAGATTTACTCTCTTATTATTTAGACAAAATAATTAAATGATTCAAGATATTTATGTCTGATAGCATAATTATTTTTAGAATGAATATATGGAACTGATTATGATAATGAAGTCTAGTAGTGAGAATGATGACTCTTATCTGGGCAAGCTATCTACAGACAGTACAAACAACCGAATTAAAAGAAGGTTCTCAACTACCCACTGAAGGGAGGCAGTCAGGAGGCCTAGAAAAAGGTAGATAAAAGGTATAGAAGCCGATATGACATCGTTGAAGCTATGAAAATCGACAGAGATTGCAAAAGATAGACGGAAATGGAAATGGCTCGCTTTTAGCGCCGATAATGAATCATTTTTTACTCCTTATATATTTTATTTTCAAATTCAGAATTTATTTCTTATTTATTTTCCGTAAAATCTTTTTTTTTTGAAATTTTGAAATATATTGCATGGTCTTTTAACATAGTTGCTTTTTTAAGTAGGGCTTTTAATAATTTTCCATAATTTGTATTTGATTCTGGAACATTTACGCCAATTAAGTGGATTACTTAATATATCAAGTTGTTAATATTACAGATAAGGTATACGCTTTCACAGTGTGATGCATAGATGAAATATATTCTACAATATAATCTATATAGTGCATAACTTACGGATTATTTACTCAACCAATTGGTTGCATACAATCACGCGGAAAAGATCCAACTGTCAACTTACTTATTTTGAGGTATTTTATGAAATATAGAATTGGATACAACCTAGTTTTGCAGTATGCAATACTTTTTGAACGAGATAACTATTTAGGGGTTTTTTACCAGCTGGATCGTTTTGCGGATACGTTAATAAATATTATCAATTGATTTTTCAAATAAATTTACAAAAATCCAAAGTTCAGCATATACACGTTCAATTGTACTTAATGATTCCCAGTGGAACATACAAACTAGACTTATGTATTATCATAATATTACTAATATGATATGTATAATATTAAAAGCGTTAACTGGTACGTTTTATTGATTAAATTACAGATCAGCTACTATCGACACAAATTCTTCTATACGTATGTACTCGAATACAAATTCCAAAAATGATGCACACGATTCATATAAATAGAGTATTTGAATTTTTCAACTGTGAAAACTTATGATATTATTAAGTAAATTAAAAATTGAATAGAAAAATTACAAATATTAAAATTATTAAACGATACACGACGTTTATTATTTTTACTTTCAACTACAGATGTTTTCCTTTTTTAATGTTGCAAATATATGTTCTTGGTCTTACGTTTTATGGGTGCCAACCGGTCGCAGGCTCACAAAGAATATTTTAATTAAAAGCACCAGATGCCACCCCTGTTTATTGCCCGGTATACTTCGGTCACAAACTGCGTTCTAACATATTGATGGAAGCAATAAAGACACTTTTATGAACACGCTACACGATTTCCAATTACTTTTCTCTTAAGTCAAGAGCAACAAAGAGTTTTAACATGATGTACGTTACACAAAGTCAAACTAGAAGTTACAACATTTCCATAAGAATTAAATATTACTTTTATATTTAAACTATTTAAAAATATCAAAAACGTATTTCATACAAAAATTGTTTCTATGAAAAAATTTAAACATTTCGTATTTTATACGAAAATTTTTTTGTCAGACAATATTCAAATTAAAAAAAAATATATTAACCATAGTTTTTAAGCAAACTCTGAAAACATGGTTTTTTATCTTGTTCTTAAGTAAATTCAAGCCACGTGCGCTCACGCTGTGTATTTTTTACAATAAAAGCTCTACTTGAATTAATTTTTTCTTGACTGACAAAAAAAATTTAAAATGTATTATTTCAATAAAAAATCAACCATTTTTTTTCAAGGTTTAAACAGAATATTAGGAAAAATACCGAAACGATTGCATGAAAAAAGTGTAATATATTATATTGTTATCATAATTTTGATAAAATATATTATTTTATTATACACGCATCAAGAAAAATGCTTTTTTGCACAAGTTATTTCGTTGCGTAGAATTAAAAAAAAATGCTCTCGTGGTTGGTTTTGTTAATTTTTTTATGTCAAGTCATATTCTTTTCAAAAGAAACTTACAACAATTTCAAAACAAAGGAATACTTTGAAACTTCTTTCCCAGTCTCCCTCATATTCCTCTCGTACGCATAACCACTTTAAATGTCTACCTGTATTCACTTCTGCCCCGAACTCGGCTTTTGTATTTGCTCCAGACATTTTTATGCAATAAAGTAGGAGTTACGAAATACAACATGTCATCACAAAGGCCGTAAAGTGGCCATAGAGCCTATCTTTCTCGAGCAATCCGCCGTCTCTTTTATTCAGCCGTCCTCCATCCAATCTTCGACATTCCGGACTGTATTTTTCATCACAAAATGGTACGGAAAAATCTTGTCAGGGAAAATGCTTCAACTGGCTTACTTAATGCTTTTAGTTTTGATAATTATTTTTTTAGTTATTTTTTAGTTAAGATACCTTCCAAAATAAAAATATTGTTCAATATGTACATGATGGATTGCTATATTATATGTAAATTAACTATTAATAAAATAATTCAATATTAACGTGAGATAATTGAGAACTATATCATTTTTAAGTGAATTAATATTCCGTAAAATAAAATCAACGAATTAATTAATTCACAAAAATACAAACAAGATATATCTTGGTATTTATTTTAGACGAAAATTACGATATGATTTTCAATCCATCTATGTCTCTCGAAATAATACTCAAATAAACTCTTTTTAATAATATTCTATGTGACGCAAATTATATTTTATAAAAAAACAGAATATATAAAAGATACAAAAACAGTGCAAACATTATTTACCAGCGTTTATGAATACACAAAATATATTTATTTAAACTTACAGACTTACGTCAGACATATAATACATACATTTGTGAATGAAAAATTTAACTGACTGTGAGTTAATTTGTAGCTGTATTTGTCATTCAAAAACACAAAAAAATGAAATGCTTTTATCGTACCCTTCGTCGCTGCCGCCCAAAATTGCCGCCTACCTTCCCCGCCCAGAACGACGTCAAGTGTATCGGCGACAAGGGAAATCACAGTGGCTCGCATGCCGTACAAGTCTTTTTATTATTCATTCGCCACACGACGGCTGCGAAACAAACTTTGCGAAAGCTCCGAAATATTTGCTCACTTAAGAACTTTCCCGACACGTCAATTATGATCGGGCTTATTAACTTCGATCTCAGAAATAGTTTGCTTAGCTTTTAAGGTAAATAAATTTCAATATCGCTGACAAGGCGCTTTAGAGTAAATTTACTTTCCAAGTCTAATATGTTCCAAAGAAAATTGTTATCAATACAAAAATTCTGTACCGTGCTTGCTTAATATATTTGCACACTATTCATAACTCGACGGTGACGTAAAATATAGTAATGATGTTTCAATAATAATACATATCTTATGAAATATATACTCGAAAAACATCAACGCTAGTTTTCCTTTATAGCTTTAAAATGAATGTGAATTCATTTATTTTTACTATAAATTTAATGGAGGGTGGTAATCGAAATTCGTGAAGTATACCTATTTATCGGTTTGTTTTTTTAATTTGTCGTTTTAGTCTTACTGAAATAGAGTTGAGTTCTATCCAAGAGATAAGGAATGTTTCTTGACTTCAGAAGATGCGAAGCAGTTGGACACCAAATACTTATCTTTCGCCTCAATGTGGTTTTTTATCAAACATATTAAAGATAATGATATAGAATGAAAAAAAATCACATAGTAACAAAGAGCAAAATGAAGAATACTAAAGTTTTTTTGATCGTTATTTTGTAATTCTTCATAATTAGATTCGATGTAAAGGATATTTGGTCTTTTTTAAATAACAGAATTTTTTTTAAAAAGTATATGACAAAGATCGAATAATCAATTGAAAGTCAGAACAGTCTATGAAAGTTTAAGAAAGAGTTTTATAATATAAGCACAAAAGCTTAATACGGATACATAATATATTGGTATATTGGAAAATGTGAGTTTAAAAAACCTTTGTTTGCAGGGTATTTTTAAAAACTGCCTAAAAATTTAAATTCGCAGCAATATTAATATATTTAAAACATCGTCTGTATCAAAGCATCTTCATGTAGATAATACGCTCATTTTTCGGACTCAAATAGTTTGGAATTAATTTTAATTAAATGTATTGATTTGAGAATTAAAATGATCATATGTTTGAAACTGAAATAAAAAGTTGTGGAAATTGATCCCGCATTCCCCAGATAACAGAAATACATAAAGAATATTAAATATACACATCTTGACTTCACGATTATTAAATAATTTTTAATCCAGTAAAAATTCAACGCAAGTCACATTGATAATTTTTACTGAACAAATAATATATCTAGTTCAATATGTTTAGTAGATGAAACTCGGTATATTGCTAAGTAAAACATTATGTAAATAACATGTTTTCCGTAGGAAAAAAATTTATAATATTTATTTCTACATTAGTATCCATAAAACGTTCAGGTTTCAGAAATAGTCATATTAAAGAAATAAATTATATTTTCACTTTGTATCAAATTCTACTTTTGGTTATTGAATAATGAACCCTTCGTTCCTAAATTAATTTCGAGTATTTATTTTGGGTATGAGTGTGAACAGGTATACCCGAAACAGATTATCTATAATTTCACAAATAAGCATCGTGAGCCGATTTTCCATTTGAATGAGTAAAATTTTCTTTTTAATTCAATATACCACCAACATGAGAAAAATTAAAGATTCTTTGTTGTTGGTCAGTTCATGTTTTGCAAAATAATGAGTACTAAGAATTAACTATTAGTTTAAGTATTCTTCTATAGTTTTAGAATAAAAATTAATAAAACATATTTATTTATTTAGGCTTATTAGTTAGGAGACTTTGTGGCTTTTATATTTGTTCAGCAAGATGTGTATGCTTTGTATATTATATTAATTTAAAATATGGGGTTACAAAATATACATTATAAAAGTTCTATAAACTTGTTTAAATAATATTTATAAGTGATAGACAACCACATTATATTTACATATTTGGTATTTCATTCATTCATATCACTAAATAATCATTTGATCTTTTTACCGGTGTTGATTTGTTTTTTTGTAGTTGATGTAAAACTATGGATCTATATTCGTTTTGTTCCAAAATAAAAATATTACATGCTGGTGAAATATGCTTTTTTTTAATAGTAAAATAACAGCAAGCTTTGAACACAAAGACCAGAAATATCGTCATTAAAATTTCAGGATAAGCTTAACTGGCTCTAATTAAATTTGTGCTTTGAGGCCATATCGGACCGAAACTGTTTCTATGCCACATAATATCAGATAAAGGCATCAAAAGCATGCGACATGCTGGTATTATTGTAGAATACAGGAAAAACATTGTCTAATTTACGTAGTTTAAGTATGTTCCTACATGTATACACATATTTTTTTAATTAAAAGTTGAAATTAAGTTTTATATTTCACTTCATCACTACTTTATTCATGTTACAAATAATTGAATTTGTTAATTCGATAAACGAATCAATGCTTATATTTTTTTACAAAATTAATTATTAAATCTAAAAAGCTTATAAAATTTTGCTCCATATACATACATAACAGAGATACAAAAGAGACTAAATCTATAAATAGTGGAGACCGCATGACAAAAAGTTGAATAAGATCTCGACCCTAAAAAGATGAGTACCTTAATTATATCCCCTAAAATGATGACAAAGGAAAAGGATAGGATGAAATATTTAGTATGATATAGTATGGGTATTTCTAATGGTTATCATTGTATCTATAAATAAGATGTGGTTATACGTGACTTTCACAATGTGAAGTAATTTTTTTTTTTTT
>JAGVSQ010001375.1:0-29837 GCA_022683975.1 Rhyacophila evoluta | reverse complement strand
AATTTAGAGAGAAATGCAGGTATTTAACGTCTTGCAAACTGTTAAAAGCAAGAGAGAACTCGCAATCTCTCAGTCGATCGCTTAGAATGTTACGGTTGTTGACCGCGCCCGCGCCGGCCTGGCCTTGACCCGCAAACCCACAGCGCCCGTGTACAGTTACCTTCTAAACGCCAGCGAACACACGAAGAGTGCCGATGCGCGGCCGCTCATCTAATGCCGGAGGAAGCGAGCGAAATGCTCCAGGTGGACTAGTTTTCATTTTCGTATGACCGCGAGAGACCCTGGCACTCGGTCGATTTGACTTGTGTGCCATGTGTTAGGAACCCAGATGAATTATAATACATTCCTTCTTTACCCATTCATGGAAGATTTTTTGTTTATTATTTTTTTATATATTTGTTCACCTTCATCAGATATCCTATAAGCGACGTCAATATTTATCTTTTTTTTTCCAATCAATATTTCTTCCGACCACTTACTGGCGCCGTTAAAAACTACATGAACTGACAGAGAAACATAGAATTAGGTTTAATAATTAAATATCAGTTTGTATTCAGAGGCATTCAAGAGAAAATATTATCAAGACAGATAATCCAAATTTTCCTAATATATTGATTTTTAAAACACGCATCAAAATTTTTTTATTCTATTTTTAAATTATCGCTTATTTTTTTTTCTAATTTTTGATCGTCGTGAAAGCATTCTAAGAACAATATGCAAACAATTTACAACAACCAAAAAAGTTCACACAAGATAATAAATATTGTGCCTTATTTGTAAAAAGAAATTAGCCATATGCTGTCAATATATTGTATACTAAAGACGTAATACACTGAATGTATAATAAAATAAATAATACATATTTGATAAACTAACTTCAATAACTTCCATCTCATTGGGAGACATTATTCATAAAGGTTAGGTTAGTTGGGTACAATTAAAGTTATTTGGCATCCGAAATGTTACTTATTGTAATATTTTATCGTTATTCGGCTCGTATTTTAATTAAAGTATGAAAAGACACTAAACAATATTTTCTCTTTAATAATTGCTTAATAAATTAAATTTAAATAGTAACCACATACTGCAATAATCACGTCCGACTATTTTTATGGCACGATCACGCGAAATCGCATTTTAAGATACTTTCAATTATTTATTTAAAGAAAATGTGAGTGGCATAATAATTTTGAATCGTTTTGAAAATGATGAACGTCGAATAAATAAATACGTAACCGACAAAAAATATATCTGCGATTTGACATCAATTTTAGTTTAAAAAAATTGGCAACCCGCGCCCGAGAAATTTCTTACAATAGATAATTTTGAAAATGGAACGTTGCCCGCGAATCGAAAATCATCACGCCACGTCAAGTGCGCGCATGCTCGCAAATGTCTCATACCAACTCTCCGTCCCTTTTCATTTCCCCAAGGAGAGAGCGAGAAAGATTATTAAACGAAATGGCAACTGTGAACACGCAATATCTCGTAACCTCATAAAAAACTTTTTACGACTAGACGTAACAAAACTATTTTTAATTTATATACATGTATAATCCCTTTCGGCCACGTACAATATCACTTAGTATTATTTATGCACATTTTAATCCGAGCTATTTTAACTTTTATTCGCCATAAATTTTGTAAATTCAAATTATGTTAGATTCAAGATTCAAGGTATTGCGATTTGCGTTTGACACTATGCGACGGTGTGTGACGTGGTAACGGGGGGTACAATAGGTTGAGACGTCTCCGTTTTCGCAACCTTTCATACAAAATGCCAAGTAACAGAATTTCTAAAGGAGTTTATCAACCTCTGTGAAAGCAGTAAATTAGTTTCCGTAGCAGTGGACAGGTGTAATATAGAACACGTCCGGTATCTTTATAAAACTTTTCACACTCATTAATTATTATAAACTGAGAATCAATATATTGTTATAATATGTAAATCAGTCATATTTGATATATTTAAAGATTTTGGCCCTAAGCCGTATAAATTTGGCATTACAATATATGAATTGCAGGTTGCAAATCATATTCTCTGACAGTCTCCTAAAATTTTGCTTGAAATGAAAGTCGGTTTACCACCGTATTGGATCGGTCGGCCATTGCAACTTAGTTTCTACAAAAGATTTTCTAAAATTTTAAACAAAACCAAGTATCTTACAGCATGTAAGGTTTATTTTCGTAAACAGTCTATCGATTCTAATGTATGCATTACGGTATATAATTGAATATGAAAGTTGCATTCTCGATCACATGACAATCAAGGTCATAAAAAGCTATTCCTGACCCTTTACATGGCGCGTCACGTTCATCGTACCGCATTATAACCAGTATAACTGCCAAAAAGACATGGCTAGTGGAAAAGTCTTGGTAGACTTACTTGAAAAAAATATGTAAATGTACATTATTTAAGCGTTCGCGAGTGTAATGAAAAAAAAAGAAAGACATCACACGATGCATTTAAATATATATAAAATTAGTAACTCTGCATGGAAGTCGGCTGTCGCCAAACTATCGTGTGGAGTAAATCATAAAGTATTTCCACTCTATATACAATATCAAAAACAGCTATGTCCATTGCTAATATTCATGCTTATGCGCTTGATACATTATATTTAGTGGTGCAAGAATACCAGATAAAAATAATTGTATTAATTCTACGAAATGCCTTCTTGACATAAATTAGCACTGAATTATTTTCAGCCTAATAACCTAACAACATAAAAAATGGTCCACTGCATGTGGAAAGCGTACAGTAACATTTGGCAGTTACTTCGCTGTTTTTAATACCGTTAGGTTTAGTTGTGAATTCGCCCGGTGGATGACTCGTATTATAGAATTTAGTAATAATTAATCAGACAAATTACGACAACTTTTACGATAATTTTTTTTGAGATGGTAAATTGGCATTTTAAAAATTTAGCAACCCATCGCCATTGTAAAATATTCCGTATTAACAGTAGTAGCAGTCAACACTGTTTTTATTTTGTGTATCCAAATTGATACAGTTAATCAACCTCTGATTTTAAGCGGGAAATCTAAGAAATCCAAAAAGAAACTTTTTTATGAATACATTTTTTTTTATTCACCCTCTTTTAGCTTATATTGTGGATAGTTGATTTTAAACAAAAAATATTGTAACTTTCGTAGATATTGTTTTGCTATTAACTTCACAAAAGATTGATACAGATTTCATGGGATAATATGATACATAACAGTAACCGGTAAATAATGTCGTGTAAAAATCAATTCAAAATAATACAGTTTAAGCATTCCTTAGGAAATATTATAGACAAGAGACTACTTTGTGAAATATTAAAAAAGAATACGAGGGCAAACTTTGGCTGAAATATTCAAGAGTCAACAAACGTTAAATTTTTCCAAAAAGAATATTATACGGAGACATGAATGAATATTTATTAAAAATAACATTAACTCCTACGTTTTGAGAACTACATCTAATATAAGATTATGTTAAGTCAAGTTATTAAGTTTAGCGTTGTATTTAAGCCAATGATAACAAGTAGGCATATATTATAAATACACAGTTAAAAAATCAATTTTAAAACTCACTGACGTAAACGTAATTTACTAAGCATCTGACAGCAACATGATAATTGGAAAGTATCCTTACCTGCAAAAAAAATGAAAGCAAAATTAGACAATGTCTTATATGTTATACGAAGGAAAATAGTCAGTGTAATTTTAGAACAATTGAGAATACGATTCGCTAAAGTGTTCATTAGTGAATTAGTGATCTTTTTGGTATTGCATTATTACCCAATTCCAATCGTTTTTTCTGAATCGTTGAAAAAGAACTAGGCCCGTGTTTGTTGCATTCAATCAATGCTTATCAGATATTTACGGAAAAGTATTTTATCCATGCAATTTTGACAAAAACGTCAACACTAAAGACTGCACCTAAATATTATGAAGCGATCATTCGACGTAGTCAGTAATATTTAGTGGGATTAAAACTTGTGCAAATCAAATATACCTGAAAAGCGGCCGTGGACTTGTGCTTAATTATCTAACTCTCACCCTAGTTACAACTCAAGATGCAAATATAACTGCAAACTAAAAAAACGACGTGTCTCGATCAATTTGCATTATCCCAATAAGAACGAATAAGTCGAACGGTATTAATTGTTAATATATTGCAAACAACAGATAATTCTATAAAAATCCAATATGGGTAGGGCAGCATTGAATGTTTACACGCGCCAGTGACCTCTACGACGTTTTCCGGCCAATTATATGTCAAGTTTGCTAACGAATTTCTCATTATCCTTTTTTGGCACTAAATAAATAATCATCATAATTGTATGAGACCCCATTTCACTAAGTATACCGTGGACACTTCACACTGCCCACTGATCATTCATTTCTTGCAGACAAAGACTTTGAATAAAATATCCGACATTATTGACCTGTGGAAAACCGTTAAGTTGTCATCAGGATACTGTCTCTAAATAATAAAAAAAATCATTGTTTATAGTTCTAGATGATAGTATATAAAATTCACTGGAAGTTCATGCCTTCCTGAATTAATTTGCAGCCATCCTCGATTCATAAAGTGAGATTTGATGAGAACTTAACTAAAAACAAACAGTAATACAGTAAATTCATGTCTTTTCAGACATAATTTAATCATTCTAATCAATATTCAAATAGACCTGCTCACAAATATGTTCTTTTATCATATGTACACGTATCTTAAGTAGTTCAGTATGTATTAAGGACTACCATCTGTTATTTTTTCACTAGGGCTAGGCATAATGAATCCTACCTTTTTGTAGACCGGTATACAGTCGTTTGTTTCTCGGAAAATATAGCTTTGCTCAATATAATTCTTGATCATAGACATTTTTAATACATAATGTTGAGAATTCAAAAATTGAGAAAACCATTTGTCTATGAGATGAATAAAGTGATGGATAGATATTCGCAGTGTATTGGAATTGATAGTAATATTTCCGTTATTTTACAAGTGTAGCCATAAAAACAGCATAGTTAACCCAGTTACAACAGGAGACGTATAAAACTAAAAAAATCAAAATATAATACTATGGAATCATTGATTGTTAAACGATTTTTCAAGTATTATTGAGTAGCTTGGTCAATGATGTGATTGAAACGGGTCCCGATTTCTAAAAATTGTCAATTGGCGTAAAATTTAGGTTAACTCTTAGTTGAAATGACTAGGTGAGTCGTTTAAAGGAATAAGTCATAATGTCTGTAAAACTGAACAAATTTTTATTATATCTCAATTTTAATGTCGATGTTTCGCAAAATCCAATGACAACTAAAAGATAGATTTCATTGCAAAACGTAATAACATTACTATGCCTCTCGAGAAACTCATATGTGAACCACTTTTATAATAACTAACATTGTTATTGTTATAGGAATTGTTTTTATAATGTAGCACTGCAGGAACGACCACTTTCACCCGCGAAAGTGAGTTGACCCCCACCGGCATGATGATGGCAAAAGTTAAGAAAAAACAACATAATATCTTTTCATCAATATTTTATCTCAGCGAAAGGAATGATTCCTAATTCTAAGAACGGCTTCAGAGTCATGGTAACGTCAAAAATGTGTTCATGATATCAATCGATTTACAACATTTTAATATGCAAAGACTGAAAGAGACAGTTCACAACTTCTAAATTGACCTCAATACAATAATATTTAAAGTAATTTTCGCGTGTTTTTTAATATTAATTTAAATGTCTCTTGTTTTCCGTTTGTTTGTTGAATTCGCGTGGGACAATATACTTATTATGTTTTAACAAACACAGATTATCAGAATTATTAAAAATTTGAAACTTTTATTTTAAATATAACACAGAATTTTAACGATTCATATTTATATGAATGACAGTATTTTACTGTCATGTTTGAAATGATCATAATGTATTAAAACTCGTATATCACTAGTTTTTATAAGAAAAAACCATATAAATGACTTAGACGAATAATTAGAGTAAAATCATTAACAAATAATTGAAGAAACTTGCTAGAATTTTCAGTGTCTGTATTGTAAAAGCCTCGCTTATTAAACATATATTTGGATCCGTCGCGTGCGTTTAGTAAATGACTTATAACCAATACTTGTAAACATAATATATCTAGCTCTCTGTGATTGCTTTCCTTAGATCGACGTCTTAATATATTGGATTACAGAATAAAGTACGTTCAACATAATATATCTTGGAAACCACCCAATATAAAAAAAAAATGTTCATTCAGTAATTATTGTTAAAAAAAATAAGTTATATATTTTGGAATGTCTGATTTTAAATTTATTCATTCAACTGAATAAATTAACGCAAACGATTGATAAAACGCGGTATTTTATACTTATTTAAACCGTAAATAATTTTTAACTTTCTGTTGAAATACCATAAACAAGAAAGATTTAAAAATAGTCCATACGTTTCTATTTGATTAATCAGGTAACACTAAATAACGTAGTTTGATATATTAAAACGTATTTATAACGTAATTGTATGCTGCAACAATTTGTTTATTTTTCTCTAGAAAATTACCAAACTTTTCGGGAACGTAGTATTTTGTAATTCATAGTAATGAATTGGATAGTCATTCGTAAAGCAGTGAAAATTTCTTCACAGCGAGACGGCATACAAAATGAGACATGTCCGGCTTTTATGATGCCGATACAAATAGCTAGTGAGTATTGACAATAAATAAATAATATCAGAGATTGTCAACAAATATACCATTCACATTTTTTACAAAAATTTAACAACAAATAAAATTTAATTACAATATTAATGAAGTAATACTACGAGGAATACGCTCACAGACATTACTGTTGTTCTACATGAAAGTATATATCATCAACTATAAAAAATTGGTGGTCTAAAAAGCTATCAATTAAATTAAAGAATGTCTCTATATTACTGGAATATTAAATGGTATGTGTTTCAATTTTGTAAAAACTGATAGATGGCAGGATTTTCAAATATTAACATTTATTTGGCAGGAGCTTTTTCCAGCGAATTTCCAGCACCAAAATCACAAACTAGGTTACAGACGCAAACATATTGACTACAAGTGAAAGCAGATTTCGGGACGCATATTTTTAGAGTATGAATTTTATAATTGTTGATATTAGTTATTTGTCTCCAAATTATAACACATTTATCATCAGAACATTTTCACCTTGCTGCCGCAGCTAACTATCCCATGTTTACAAAATTCTGTGAATAAAAAACTAAAAGATGACAAATCTAGGTTACAAATTGGTTAAAGGCCATTGCTGTTATGAAAGTATTGCAATATTTCCATGAAAACGGTAATCGTAAAAACATTCACAAATAATAAAATTTGAAAACCACCACAAAAGAATAAGCAAAACATCTTTAAACTCTCTCTGTTCCGTTTTCGAATCTCTTTGATTTAAGCAGTATAATAATATATTGTTTGTGGGTGACTCTTTACCGTAAAATCTTATCATGTAATGAAATCTCTCAAGAGTTGAAGACCCGGAAGAGTGCATTTCGTTAGTAATAAAGTCGTAAATTAGAAAATGATAGCGGCCTTGAATTAATACTCTCCATTTAGTTGCATCAGAAATAATCACGAGCTTCGAAGATACATCTACGAAAGATATTTTTGACTGTACAAAAATTTATCCATCGGTATAAAGAAAACACTTTGTAAAATGTATGTGGAAACAAACGCGTTGTGGGGTTGATGGATGTGTCAGAATTTTCGTCGGCGAATGCAATGATTGAGCCACACATGGAAATATTGCGCGATGTTTATATTAAATATCGATAGTTATCAATCCAAATATATAGTTTTCATATTAATATATAGTTAAGAGTATAAGATCATTGTTGGATACTTTCCAGAATATATGCAACTAACCATTTATCTTGTAACCTGTTTTTGCTATTTCTTTGTGGAAATTCTTTCTACTTTAAGACAAGAATACTCGTATATATGTATTTATTACATATTATACACTGAGAAAATTTTATCTGGAGCTTATTAAAAAGGTTTGCCGATGCCAAAAATACTATAATATTTAATGTTAAAAGACGAAATTAGTCATGAAAAGGGTATAATTTATTCTAGAACTATATATACATTTGAAAAAGTATGCAGAAAAACATATTAAAAAAGTATGCATAGTATAAATGTCAACTAAGGTTAGCCTAGTTTAGTATGATATAATATAATATTAAATCCTGTCAAACAGCAACTGTGCTATTTAAGCCGATGAAGAACCTTTCCGGTGTATTTTATTCCGTATGGACATGACATTAAATGTCGCGATCTGCCCAGTCGCGCTCAAGCTTAATTCTTATATTTGAATCGATCTCATAAATTCATTTCACAACAAGTTTCCAGAAATATCTTAAGATCATTCTTATTTCTAGATGTCTATCGAATCTATGGGAACAATATAAAATAAAAATTTTAGTCTAGATTACCCCTCCGTAACTAAATATTTACAAACACCACAGTCTAAAGTTTCACGTCAGATACATCGATAAATGTAACATTCGATAGCTTTTGATATTTCACTCTCATGTTCACGTGTTGCACGAGTTGAATTATGACTGCTTAAAGAGAAATGTTGATAAATCCTCTTTTAGTTGAAAATAATTAATCTTGTTGGATCGTGCTGTATCCCGTATGAATTTGACAATTTAATTTTTTTTAAATATATCGAAAAAACGTCCTAAGAAATTTTTCAACTACTGAAACCTGCACTAAAAAGTATATAACTCTGTTATTTTGTATTCAGATCTATCAAAAGTATGTCTTCCGTAAGAATCTCTACAGATACATCGTTTAAAACGTGTTGTATATCAAAACAATCGCAAAAATAAGTAGTAAAATAATCAGTTTCACACTCTCCTGTTTTAAAAAAATAGATCATCATAACAAACTACGATCAGATATTTCAAATTAAACATCAATGCTTCAACCTACAAAAATAAGCATACGTGACAATCCTCAGGTATCAATCACCCTTATTAAACTCAACTAAACAACTCTGGTGCAAGCTGTATATATCCGGTTCAGCCGTATGCGTACATCACAATATCGTAATGAATGGTATTAACTTATACAAACCATATTGTCGTTGGTGTCATCATACTTTTTTTGGATTATTTAATTCAATAAATTTTTTAAATTATCACTCGATGGATTATCACATGCTGAAAGATTTAGCCAATGCATTGTATTTCAGCTGGTGGAAATTGTATTTCTTCTTTAAGATGAAATTACTTATATTGGTTTATCTATTCAATTAACTTGCTGCGAATATTAATAATTATAAAATAAATACGTTCATAATTTGGCATAAAAGACTCATTTAAAAATAACATAGTGAATTAGTAAGTAACTTCGATAAATATAATCACTGTTTTCCCTATTTACATTGTTGTTAGGTTAATTTTTCTCTAATTCTGCGCTTACGACAAATATTTATCAATGTATTCCCGAAATCAAAAAAACAATCAGGTACTTCAGATGTCTTCATTCCTAAGTGCATAACTAATCTGCCGATTAATTTGGTGATGCTGTATTTGTAATCAATGAAATCTGTCGGGTATAGATGTTTTCCTCACGAGTGAGAACGAGCTTAGATCGACGCTATTTTACATAATATTTGCTATTACTAGGGTCGCTTGTAAATAACTCGTGTGATTTAAGAGATTCTTTTTTGTTTATTATGTTTTTACATAACTATTCACCTATATTGGATTTTTTACAAATAAATTATTTGTATAATTTGCAATATTAAACTTTTGATATCAAATAAAATGTTAACCAGTAGAATTGAATCGATTGACATACAAACATTATCAAAAAAAAAACAGATGTCAAGTGCTAAACCAAAATTTTGCGATACAATGAAATACCCATTGAGTTTGTTGTTTCTGATATAAAATTATTCTTATTTGATATTACTGCAAACAATCAATCAATTGAATTGCATTTCTTTACAAACCTTCTAATTTTAATCTCCATAGATAGACCGTCAAGATAACCTAAAACTATTTGGACAGATAGTATGATATTTTTCTAGTTCTCAATATTTTTATTCTAATATTTTCTTCATTATAACGACTCGAGCTATACGTGGGATTTTGTTTTATCAAACAGTACTGGTCCTATAAGATTGGATGGTGCATGTACTGTCTGATTGGGTTCAGATGCTCAATCATACTTTGACAGCGGTGGCTAACCAGTTTGGTGCTGTGATATGCATATCATAAAAAAGTAGATTTTTTTTGCATCGATAAAAATATGTAATAACTATTATATTTTATCACTTCGGTGGCCTAGTTGGAAACTGCTTCTGCGCGCTTCGTCACCGGATGTTGCAGTTTAGAATATCGTCACTGTATAAATATTTGAAAAGAATGGAGAATTATATTCCCAGATTAGCTTTCTGCCAAACAAACCTGGTGAAAAGTAATCTATCATGATTACCATAGATTTATATACAACATCATTCAAAGCAGATACGATTAAAAATATAAACAAATACTATTTTCAGTGTGGCAATAAATTTTTAAATATTTTTGCGAACAAGATATTTTTTATTTCATTTTCGATTTATTCACATAATAGTATGTTAAGACTCTTTTAAATAAGGGCATTTTATAACTGCAACCACATCAGTCCAAAAATAAATATTTACTTTTAAATAGATATTCATATTGATAGTAAAAAATATTAATCGGCCGATTTTACTCCGTTACTAAAAAATCTTCAGTAAAATAAACATTGTATACACATGTACAAAACATCTTTTTGGATTACATGTACGTGTTATAATTATTATGTATTCATTAAAGAGTACTCTCCCCGGTAGCGTAGTTGGTAGTGTGCGCACCTAGCAATCCGAAGAATGCGGATTCGATTCCCCATCTGTCGGATTTATTAAAAATCTGCAGAAAAAATGAAAATACAGGACTGAATGCCCATCGGGTTGAGGTTGAAAAAATAATCTGTATAATAATCAAACAATTTTTTTGACTTGTTGGCCATCACTATATTGTACGATCGCAAGGAAGTAGCACCTGTATGCATTATTCAGTTGACAACACATTTTGTGTCTTTACATTTTGCGACATTCCTTTCAAACATTGCATACCGACGGAACAAATAAATCACTTCTTCTGCGTACATTTCCGAAGTTAGTTTTGAGGTCAAGAGGGCGTGCGTTGTCACATTTTACCATATACGGCAGACCGCGTTAGCACCACACGAAAATTTCTCGAAAGTAGAGAATCGAAAATATTCCTGGGAAAAATATAACTCTTAACGTCAGCGTGGGAAGTCTAGCTACTCGAGTACTTCCATTTTGTTTACCTATTAATATATAAACACACTTATCAGTTAAATTGTAAAGATTTCCGTCATCTATGAGTCACTACTTTTATATATTTATAATACTGATGGTAATTTGACATTGCATATCCATTATCCACTATCATATACTAATCTTGCTTCCTAGTATCTATAGCTTTTACTTTAACCTAACCTAAGTTAACCATATCGAACAAAACGTTACCAATTCACGTGTATTCCGATTTCTTTAAATATATCTCTTAGTTTGATATCATAATAATAATATAGTTATAATCAGAAATTGCTACTATCTAATAACCGCTGATGAGATCATTTCAAAGTAACTTTATTATTCTTAAAGCTACTGTGTTTTGCTTTTGAAATTTGACAGACTGTCTCTCTAATTTCGTGCAAATGACGTCTCCAAATATCTATTTCAAAAGTTAAGCCAAAGATTTTTTAAATATTTTTCTTTTCACTACTTTCAATTATTTGACTATAGAATAATCAACTATGATAATGTATACAATGGCGAACAACTCGTACATCAGTCTGTCGATGGATCAGACCCAACACGTAGACTGGTGAAATACAAAACTTACTTCCCCTTCAAGCCAATTCGGTATGTTTGTAGTAATACCACAATTTAAAATATGCGTATTATTTCATGAGACTTCAGCATAAAATAACTGAAATTATTCCTAAAGTAAACGATTGAAGGCTTGGAAGACATTAACTGGAAACATACTTAGAAAACATAAACTAAAGTTACTTACTTAGAAAAAAAAAAACTGAAACTGAAAAATAATAAAAAATAAAAGCTCTGTGCAACAGCTGTGCAAAAGCTGTGTCAAAACAAGCTGTGAAAAATTGATCTTAGCATAGCTGATGAGGGTGGTTATGAATTAACGATGTTTACTGAACGTCCAGATGAAGCAATCAAAACATCTTGAGGGCAATAATGTCAAACAACCCAACATGCGGCATTTGGATGATAAAAATAGGTGACGCAATATTCATATACATTGCAGAGTCGGCATCAGACAGTTCGGAAAAAAAGCGTATATAAAGCGACGCGTGGGTCGAATCGTCAAGCGTGTCAGTCAGTATTGTCTGACCCAGCAAATTAACACCACTTTTCCGTCGTACACCATAAAGATTACTTTGTTTACTATCTTCACATGGAGAGTAATTACTATCATTGTTCGATTTCGGGGGGTACCGGTCTTGCTGTTTTGCTGTCGGTAGACTAAAGAAAGTCGTAAAGCGTTAACCCAAATACCGTGAGAAAGCGATCTTCGGACGCCGTGGCTAAATAAAACTTCTGAAAAATAGACTGCTTTAATGTTATTATAATAATTTATGCGCAAAAGCCTACTTAAAAGTATTACAACTTGCTAAAAGAGTAAAGTTTAAAATAATGTGATCTAGACTGGGAAATTTAAATTTAAGGGTTCACGTCTTCAAAGTCACATGAGCTGGGTCATGTCCAGTAAATGCATACTGACTAGTAATCAGCCCCTTGAATGCAAATCTTGTGGTCAAAAAATTTTGATAAAAAACGTCATAATTTTGATAAAAAAAGTCATGCTTAATTAAATATACAAAATAGAATAGTAAAAATACATGCATACTGTTGGAAGCCCTGATATTGAATGGGTCGAATCTTTGAAAGATTTTTGTATACACTACACGTTTGAGACTACTACGAAAAGCAATCCTATGTTTGGTTGTTCTTTTATGGGTATTACACACTTTCAAGCAGTTGGATTTCCTATCACTGTCGGGTCAGTCTGGGCCCGGTCGAGTTAACCAGATCCTGATACCCAAAATATTCACTAACAATAATGCAAGCGCTGGCCGAGTAAAATTTACAACAAACTAAACTTCTTCCACGATGAATATTCGAAAACTGTGGAGCATATCAATTGTGGAAAAGAAAAATGACCATAATCCACAAAGAAAAAAATACAGGAGCTACATCCTTCAATAGACGCATCATTTAAGTACGCGAAGACTAAAACTGGTGTTTTATTTACTGAAACTGATATTAATTCAATTAGTTATTAAAGAAAAACGAATAAAATTTATATGGCGGAAATCCTCTTTCTTGTTCGAAAATTTGACAGGTCATTATTTATTTAAACTTTAGATTTAATTCAGTATTTTTATCTTACATCCTTTTGATAGAACGTGTATTAAGTTGTATATATTGCTATTATGAAAAAAGCTATTTTCAAAAAACCGAGGGTTACATCTTTTTTCCTTTCCACAGTTGATATAAATATCTATAATATGAATGTATATTTTTCACGAAGATATGTCTTCACATTATTAAGATACATTCTCAGTATTAAAAGAGAACATGGTTAAAAGCAGCATTACAATATCATTAAATATTTATTATCGATATCTTCACTTAATTTCTGCGAACATAATACTTATTTTGTAATAGTATCCTGATGTTCACCGTCAACGGATCTCTAACTGGCAATATAACGGTCTGTCAACCCTACTGTCAATAATAGCATGATTGCACGCTAATGTATTTTTATGACATGTCATGTGCATGCTATCGTTTTAAAAGCGTGAATAACTAATTGCATTTCGAAGAATGCTAAAGCATTTACTTAGAGGGTAATAACACAATGACGTTAATTCATTGTGATATTTTTGTGTATCATGTATTGGTCCAGACTGACTATCAATACTATAAATTATAATTATAATATACACTTTTTTACTCTCTGTCGCTCAGCTAAATATAAAATGACCACATTTTTTACATCATCGAGATGTTTCATTGAATAAGTAAAATGCTGTATTTTTAAATACATATTATTTGTACGGGCACAAAGCAAAAACAAAACTATGTAAGAAAATCATTAAAACGAGTTGCTTGCATTGCATTAATCATAAAAATAAATTATGTATGTCCGCATTATCTTATATAATATCTATACTGCCCAACTAAGTAAAAACACAGTGTCAGGCACATTATTCCTTACGTAGATACTATGTTTGTACTTAAAAGAGTAGTATAACAGTTAAATTTGACTTACATATTCATGGAATAGTACAATAATGCCAGTATGCGAATACATTTGATTTTCCATAATATGAATTCGATGGACAGTCGCCTTTCTGACTTTTATTTTTGATTTGCAATGATGACAGTTTTTTTGCAATAGATTACTGTCTATTAAAATGATTCTTCTCCTGCGGGTCTTAAAAGTCATTATTCGCGCGCAACAAACGTGGAGGACTCTCACCAATACTTATCCACCCTGCAAGCTATTTCTTAAGATCGTAGTTATCGTGAAACATTTTAATAGACAACATCAATTCTAGATTATCAAATATTCAAAAATAAATTAGTCGTTCAGTAGCCTGCTGTATAAGCGTGTGTATCGGTGTGGATTGCGGGTTGAAGCGTTGCTGCACAAAAATCAGCATTTTTGTAACATAAAAATATGAAATGATGGAGGTATTTCCAAAGTGAACTTATTCCACTATATCAAAGTTGAAAAGAAAACTTTTTGAAGTATTTTTTGTATAAAATAATCACATACTATGTTTTTGAATGTTTACTTTTGTTTTTAATATCTTTGAAATCGATATTTTCCACTGGTTTATACGACTTTTTTTGAAAATGCTTATTCGAAATTTCCTTCTCTACAATATTTGGCGTGGTGGAATAATTTCACTTTGAAAATACTCCCCTCAAATATCCGAATCGGTCTTCGTATATTGATTTTTTAATGTATATTCTTTCTTAGAATCGACTTAATAGTGTTTTGGGTCTAATAGTATACATAATAATTTTAAAAAAGAGTATTCAAATATCAATGATACACAATTAATTGTGAATGCTTGACAAGCAATCATAGGCATATTAATTATAATTTATACATTAGATTAATTTCACAATACACATAAAAATTAAAATAGAAAAAATGTTTCGGCAATAAATTGAGTCGTTACTATTTTAGGGGCAAAAATAAATTCAAACACCTTCGGAGAAGTGAACCATATAAAAAAAAACGCCAAAACAAGATTGCAGTCACGCTGTCATGTGTAGCTATTTAAGTTCAGTGGAGGAGAGTATAAGTATATATAATATTATATAATATGATCGTTTGACCGTATATCTATATGCCATATTGAACAAAAAGTAATTAATCCAGAACAATCATGATCAGTAATTGCTTGCCAAAACAATTACTGCCTAAATATAACCAATGCTTATAAAACCATTGCTCTTATCTTTCTTCGGCTGTGAAAGTCGTGAGCCTCTTCGTGGAAAAACGTTAGTAATACATCATTATTATAGAACGAAAAGGAGCTTTGGTTTCCATTAAGCGACCCTTCGACATCCCTTGTTACACTAACATGAAATCACAGATATCTCATCCAAGGTTTCTTTGCACTCTAATTTGTCTTTTGTCTGGTATGAGTTGAGTATGGTGAGTCTCTCTTAAAAAGATGCCTGTGATTCACCATCACATCATAAAGGTGGACTTAAGTTTCTTCCAAGTCTGTCTCTGTCCCTCAACCACGAAATACGTGATCTATCCAGTCCAACTCCAGTCCGTAAAAAAAAAGTATCATTCACGTGTTCAGTCTACCTGATAAATCTGGTTCATCAAACAATATATCATAGATGATGGTTACAGCAACGCCGTCAAATATCTGCTTCACAGATTCGACCAAACATGTTTATCACTAATATATGTTAATTAAATATTGTTATATGGGTCACATGGTGATTTTATGATACAATGTATGATAACCATTACATATTTAATTATCGATCGAAAATAACCAAGTTCATTAAAACTTTGAACTCGTAAGCGTTCCCGCTGAATTGACAGCTCTTCGTCATAAAGTCTAAGATTGAGACTATGAAAAGTAGCTTCAGTTCTATTTATTATACAATAATTGCGCCAATAACATTAATAATATAATATAGTAAGATCACTGATTTATGACTTGCACATTTTAAGCCTTCTAGCCTTTTTCAAAGTATATTATAAACAGGCGGCCCTCAAATTTTCTACTTTCGAACAGTTCGATATTTCGCCCATTTAAAAAAAATCAATAGTTTAAAGATACTAGTCGATAATATTTAAAAATTGGTCCAATTTTCATTTGGTGACGGAAGTTCAGCAATATTGTAAATAAAAAAATATAATTTAAATCATTATCAATCCAGGACACCCAAAATCTCACAATTTATACCTAGAAATCAATGTTTTTCTTTTGTTCTAATACTACATGTCTCATACAGCCATGGACCAAACAGTGATAGCTATATTAAAATGATATTATACGAAGACAATAGTGTATCAGAGCATCGAGGGAACTGGCAAGGAAGGTGGGCTAACAGATATTTCCAATAACTATAATATATGGAACTCAATAAACAATATTGGAGACTTATGGGCTGAAATAAAAGTGCCAACAATGTAAGTAAGCTTCCTGGATAAATTATGCCCACAAATGATGACTGATTTTATAAATTCTGACGAAAATCCGAAAACGATCACAGATGAAACAGTTAGCTTAATGAATGAACTAAATAAATTATTAACTTGGTCGTCAACAATGATGTTAATGAGTATATCGAATATCACTCAGTACTTTTATTAAATAAATACTTAGTTAAACAACAAGGTAAAATGAAATACACAAAACTCAATATAAAATGGTTTTTTTTTACATTCTTTTATTTCTATGTAAAAGTTAAATGACTTGGGTATTAAAAATATCATTCTTTATAATAATTTCACGCATTGCAAATTAAATGCGATGAATTAATGTGTGTTAACGGTTAATGCCATTTTTTCTTTCATTTCATTAATTTCACGCTACGATACTGTTGTATGTCTGTCTACAAAATAAGAACGCTTAAAATAGACGGAGAAAAAGAAGACTAAAAATAAATGCAAAGAAGTCATTGGTACCATAATCTATCTACAGCCACTCGTCCCACTTTAAAGTCTCTCGGTTAAGACTGCGTCTGATAATAGCTATGATATTCATTCGGCCAACAGTTATGTTGCGATTTGGAATCAAAAGAAACGTAAAAAGCTGTCATTGTTTTTGTTTCAAAATCTTTTCTATTTCAATTAAATTTATTTATTTTGTGGCCGTTGTAGTTATACAGTTTAATTTATCGGTATTATACAATATCTGAACAATCATAAATTATGTTATATTATGTGTACACGTTTAAAGCATTTGGTTGATGTAATATCGTACTATCGCTAAGTGGTGAACCAGATTGCTTACATTTTTGTAACGAAAGGCTTGGATCAAATGAATCAAGCAAATCGACTTTTTCTGTTAACATTATGCTAATAGGTGTGACAACACTTAACTATTCCAAAACCGCGCCCTATTTGTTTTATATAAGTAAAATATTGACAAACAAGAGAAATAAAAATGAAATAGATATTTTTTATCGTGTCGCCTCCGAAAGTAGAGCATATGGATCTACACAATGTGAAGACGTCCGCTTCGAAAGTGGAATGTGCGGATCTCCGCAAATCTTGATAGATTATTTTTCATGACAAATTGGTTAATTGCTAAAACCCTGAATACGACATGCTGAATTAACAATTTAAGCAATGATCAAATATACATTTGTTGCAAATATACAAATCATCCCAAATAACATTTTATTTATTAATAAACTTATCAGTTCAAATTCTTAAGAGTGACACGTGACGAATCACTTTATATCATAAACACCTTCAATATACAATATATAGTATAACAGTATTTTATACTGGTGAGTTTCTAGACCGATAGGCGCCACATGCTATGCTTATTTGCACATAATTAACCGTAAATTAATAAACTTACTCTAGCAAAGTTAAAACGCAACGAAGGAGTATTATTAATTTTACACATAACGTAAAATATGAAATGTACCAAGCATAAGACCAGCCACGTCAATAAATGGAAAATTTGCACTACAAAGAGCAGCTGACTAAGATTGGTAAGGTTTACCAGCTATTCATCATTATTTAAAATGTTTAGCCTCTTCAAAAAACGTGAACCATCATTGTTCGATTAGCATCATTTAAGTAATGATTGGACATTGGTAATTTCCGCAGTATACTGTCGAAACAATCACTCATAAAATAAGCATGGCTCTAAATCGTTATGAATTAACACAGCTTAAATCATCAAGCTACTGACAAGTCACTTGAGTCGGTTGGTTTCTGGATGAAATAAGTTCTTAAACCTTAGGATTCAGATATTGAAAATATATTTAATATGGATGACAAGTATTTCACTAACTAACCGATACGTAGTGGGTCAATAATTATAGTGTGGACTGATAAATTTTCTCGTCTGACTTTACATTCTCGTCCATAAGCCGTGGTCTGTACGGTTCGTTGAATGCCTGAATTTCGTATGGTTCCTACAGTACATACGATGACTTCTATGATAGTTTTCAA
This sequence comes from Rhyacophila evoluta, assembly GCA_022683975.1. Taxonomy (NCBI): domain Eukaryota; kingdom Metazoa; phylum Arthropoda; class Insecta; order Trichoptera; family Rhyacophilidae; genus Rhyacophila; species Rhyacophila evoluta. The sequence goes on along the minus strand of JAGVSQ010001375.1, from coordinate 11,007 downwards.
AGTCTTAGAATACTAGCGGGAAATACTACAATTAAACAATATTTTTGAAAACATTGTATATCTTTTAAAGTTACTAATAAAGTACAGTGTTGTTCATTAAACGGTCATTCGTAGCATGTCTCGCTGTTATCACGAAAAACAATATGTCTTTGTTTAGCATTGAAAGGATCAAAGGATAACATTTTTCGATAGTTATTTAACTTCTTTGTGGAAAGACATTAGTTTATTATTATTATATAATTGCTGTTGTTTGATTTAGGACTAATTCTATATAAAATGTAACGTAAAACCCCCTAGGCAAAAGTTACCAAATACCAAATAAGGCAGTGAGCATTATTATAAAATGTTCTATAGAGTGTGTTATCTAATCTCTAGCACAATTTGGTTGAGCGAATAGATTATATTATAATAGAATGGTATAGTAATATTATAACATACTGTTAGATTGACCATGCGTATTATTTTGAACGGGACAATAACGTTTTCAATCGCATATCCTAACCGTGTTATTATTTTTGTATAAATAATACTGTTTTACATTATTTTACAAAAAACAAAAAAAAAATGTACTCCAACATATGATATACATATTTGTTTGCGAGATAATCTGATAGTATCTACAAACATAGCGGTGGAAACAACTATCCCAGATGTGGCAAATATATTAGTTATTATATATTTCAGTTTTATTTTAATTAGTGCACACCAGCCAAAAAAATATGCCAATACTAGTTTTAATCGTCGATTGCACAATATAAAAAAATGAAAATGTATAACTGATAATCGTTTCTAATAATAATTCAATGAAAGGAATAAACAGTACGTGCTGTGTTTATTATAAGATTAAACATAGAACGCAACAAGTTTTATCAAAATTATAAAAGAAACTGAGAAATTAATGAATGTAGATACGGTAAATATATTTTTTTCTGTTTAATTATAATTCTTTTTGTCATCCAGTTCCGTTTCAGTGTCAAAAACTTTTGGTCAACCTGCATAGGTTATACCCATACCAATTAAAGTTATATGGTATAATATTATTAAATAATAACTCTTATACATCATAGATATGTAGAATAGCTTTATAAAATTGTACAATATTGTATAATATTTGACAGTATTATTTTTTAGTTCACAGGTAGTATGAAACGTAATCTGCGTATTGTACAATTAGAAAGGAAGTCCATAGGTATGTCAGAAAATTTCACTTCAATACAAGGATTTACTAAAAATCTTAGAATAAAAGATTTTTCACTCTATTTACGCCATGGTAATACATCAGGCTTTTTTAACTGGGGACCTATGTCATTTGTTTCAGGCACTTTTAACAGTTTTTTTATTTAGTTTGTTTTTCTTTAGTATTCAAAGGTTTAGTATAAACATTAAAATATATCCCCAATCATACATAAATTGAAAACATATTTATAAAACAGTTCATTTTGAAATGTTTACACGTCATCAATTCAAATATATATGGCGCCATTTTTGACACTTCTGTACGTCATACATGAACCATCAAAAAATTCTTATAATCAAGTGTGACTAATAATAACCAATAAAGGATAAACAATATGTTGAGTCTATATTTCAAAGAAATTAATTATATATTCTTCCCTAGAAAGTTGGTTATCTATTAACGTTGTCCCACTTATTAAAGGTAATTCTAAAAATTTCGGCTTCGCAAATTTATCAACCAACGGTAAAACCATAAAGTAAAACGGATGATTTTCAAACATTCTGTAAGTTGTTCAAAACATAACTTCACAATACACGTTATTCAGTGCATGTAAAAATATATGTATGCAATAATATAGTAAAGATGAAATCGATTTAAATAATTATTGAGTTTTTAAATAATAATTTTATGTAATACGATAGTAACGAGAGTTTGATAATTCATTTCAGATGAATTGCCGCGTTATGCCCTATGTGAAATAAATATTTAAAATTACATTTTAAAACTTTTATGCAATATTTACTCCGAAACTGGATCAAATGAATATCTAGAAAGATTTATCGTGGCGGGTAAATTTTAAGGCACATTCATTGTCACCTTGTCGAAAAATTGTCGACTTAATATTAAAATTAATAAAAGAAATAAGATATTAAGCTATAATTACATAGGCTAATAAGATTTATTGACATCTATTTCGGTTGTGATACAATTACTTTGATAAATATGTTGTCCAATATTTTTTTCGTGTCTGTAATCTAAAAAGCTCATAAAGCCATTCAATATTTTTAAATCATGTATGCTCTGTATGTTCCGCATACGAATCTCCATAGTGCGGTTATTTATCTCGACAGATTATTTTCTGCGAGAATCGGTTATCAGCCAATTATTCAACCTATTATACCTCATTCGAATCCGTGACCCCAGCGTACTAACAGCGCGATCAAGGCGACTATTATTTTTTTTTAAATCCGATATTTTCATATTTTCTAGTCATTGCATTAATAACCATATTAATATTTTAAAAGAAATAATTTCGTGTCGTTAATATATTTGTATATGTTTAACATTTTTAAATAATATAATCTGTCAAAATATATCAGAAAAAAAAAACAAAAATCATTATAATAACATATGCAAAAAAAAAAAAAAAACATGTTAATTATATTCTACTTATTGTATAATTATTACATTCTAAAATTCAAGCCTTGACAGTGAACTTACAAAAAGTAAACAACCATCATAATTATTTTTAAATTTCACAAAAACCAATGGACGTCTCTTTAATTTCTTTAAAATTGATCACAATAACTTAATGTTTATAACTTATGCATATATTATATGTATTTAATGTACGATATAAGTTTTACAGAAACAAGCTGGCAATGTATCTAAAATAAAATATGTATGTTATTCGGATAGTTTGAATATATTTATGGGTTAACTTATTCTTTAGAAAATAGTCGGAAATCTCTAAAATGTCGCCTTCATAAAATATGATGAAATTGAGTAGCGTTTTGAAAATTGCTTATTTGACATCAAGAAGGCTGAATGAATATAAAAAGAACGTAACTATACTCGGTTCTCTAGTGGCTATTTCGTATGAACTTCAGCACCCGAGAATGCCGGTTCAAATCCTATAGCCATATAAGGATTTTTAACAATCAAAGATGCAGAGCGGCGTACCCAATGAATTGAAAGGTTGGCTGTCCAAGTAGCTACAAACAGTAAGTAGCGATAAATTGTTTTTCCGAAAAGTAAGTGTTCTGATATAGAAATCACAAATCAACATTTCGGCAGATCGGCAAATACAAGCAAATGGCAAACCATGATCGTTTTGTGGATTCATAAATATATTTTTGAAATAATTAATAACGATGTTTCATGGCACGAATTGTAATAATGCACGCAACAGAGCTTTTGAAACGCTGCAGCAGACATATTGATTTATGAAATAACCCAAGTTCTTATAATCAATTGTCGAAGAATGCAAATAAAGTTTATTGTGTGATATATAAATATTTTTATATCATAATATTCTGTAACAAATACACGATTTTTTTAAAACAAAACAATATTTTATTTTTGATTTAAAAGTTAAACTAGTTCAAATTGGTTGTAAATGTGGACATGGCTAAAATATTGAATTTGAGAATACACAATTAATCCGATATACACGCTAAGTGGTTTCGTTCTACAAAAAAAGCATCGCTTCTAAAACTTTTATCAAGACGACAAGTGAAGAACAGCAGAATGTCAAAATTTATTTATAATCATTCCAACTGTCGCTGTTATCAGCCTATAAATAGTGACAACGTATGAAAACCACGCGGGGCTTCTGAACTTGTATATTTAGAGTAAATATACAGCCTTTTTATCACGTAATAATTTTTATTAAGAAGTGATCACTTGACTGATAAGATAAGCAACACCGTCAACGATATTTCATTTTCAGCACCTGGTGACGATATCAAGTATTTAAATTTTAATGAATTTCGTTTTAAAAAAGCTAGTTTCATGCTTAGCCTATATTTTTTTGTTGTACGACTAAAAATACTCTCTTGTTTTACATATTTCACGTATAAATTTATTAATTTGATGGTGAATAGTTGAATAAAAATATTATTTTATATTTTTAATTAGGTATGATTGTTTTTTTTAAATATATTTGATGTCAAATATGATTTTAAGTAATTAAATAAAGTGTAAATAGTACACATATACACATAATTTTTAAATCGTACTATTGTTCACTAAAACGATATTTTATACGGTACTATATCAGCGATGGTAAATAAATGTCACATGAGAAATTTTCAACACCACCTCTGAGCATATTTTTCATATATCAGAAATACTAAATTAGTCATTTCCTTCATTTTATGTATGTATCATATTTTTTTATATTCCTATTCTGTATTAAATTGTATGTCGAATAAATATTATTACAACATGTTTTTGATAGTACTTATGCATTGTAATCAATTTCAACTTACGGTATTAGATTTAACTAATATATACCCTTCATAAACACATACAGCTAGAATTTTTTTATTGAATTTTATCTTATTATAACAACACATGGTTCGAAATCTATTTGCTCTGGGATATTATTAAAAAATAACTAAAAATAAACAATTTAATTAATCAAACAAGTAGCTTTCTAATTTTTTTAATCGAACGAATTGAGCTATTTTTAGGTTCGCGTTATTCATATCTAATTACATCCTTTTTTACTTTCTTCAACTATTAATTGATGACAGCTGACTTTGTACGGCTAACGTTTTCTATGCATTTATGATTCCGTGGATACTGACAGATAATTATTTAAAACGTATTTAGAATTATCATCACTGTGTGCGAATTCTCAAAATATTTTTTCTGTTACCTTAAATTACGAGCCACTAATAAATCTATTTGGAAAATTTTTCAGACCTAGATTTCGCCTTTTGGTATTTGCAGAATATACGTATACGAACGGTGCAATTTAGTATTATATATTATATTACAGTAGTATGTATATAAAAATACGCTGGCAAACGTGTGCGACTTATCTAAACACGTCTCAATGAAACTGTATTAAATAATTTAAAACTATGTATGCTCCGTAGAGTGCACAGTGATAAAATAAAACATAATTGATAGTATAACATTGTCTTGTTTTTAATCCGTAAAAAAGTTTGTTATAATAACAAGACGCTATAGTAAGTTTTACAAGTAACTTTATTGCATACTTCTTTTCGTTACAGCTGCAGTAGGTAATAGTGAAAAAAACGGGGCCATTGTATAAATAATTTCAGACTCGTTTCAATTAAATAGACCTGGTACTTTCTAAATAGTAAACTCGAATATGTGGGCCTCATCTTCACTGTGTAAAAATCAAAATAGCCATTTAATAAAATAATTTAGCATGTAGTCACGATTTGGAATTTTTACTCACTCTCCAAGTGAAACGATTTTCCAAAACACATAATTAATTATATTAATCGAGCATAGATATAAAATATCTAATTTATAGTTAGTTGTATTGTAATGAGCATTTATCAATATAGACAATAGCTTTTAAAGGTTTTCCGGAAACTTCAAAGTTTGATAATAATAATCAATAAAAATAGTTTGTTAATATTATTAAAATAATCAATAGTGACAACTAGACGTGAGTCTTAGTCGCTTCCAGAAAACGTCTCCACTTATATTTGGCTGTTCTGTATACTGTACACGGACCAGAAATATCAGTTTTAGTATCCCAATTTTATTTTTCATTTCTGGTTTTTGTTGACGAATAGAGTTTTGGATAATTAGCTGTCTTCTATTGTTGAGCCAGGCTGGCTACTTTATGGACAGTAGATTGATTTCGATATGTGAAACGATAGAAGAATTACTGTATAATTAATACAGTTTATGATTGCACGTTCTTTGCACGTGCTACCATTGTATTCGGCTTTGAAGACCCTTCTCAAACTTTCAGTTCCAAATCACTTCAAATATAACATGCTTAAGTACCAATGAAGTGTTCAAATGGCAAGCTTTTAGGTCAGTTCATATTATTTTCTAGATTATTAAATAATAGCCTAGCGATCTAGGCTAACATATTATCTTTTCAGCGCATATAAAAAACGTTGACTTCTTAAACGTCAATAAATAAAATTATCAAACAAAAGTTTCAAAGAAATTATTAAAATATAATGATTTCTTAAGCACCAATACATGTATATTAGGTCCGCGTAATTTATTCATGAATGTAGCAAAAGAAATTTGTGATAAAATTTTCATCGTCACTTTTTTGAATAGTATTAATAACTATACTATAGTATGATAATTGTATTTGTGTTGATTCAAACCCGTTTATAAATTTGACGTTTTAACACCTACATCATACCAAAGAATACATCAAATTTAACACACATTTTGTTAATTAAACACAACCCTTCAATCTTAATAATAGTACTAACCTTTTAATGTCGAATGATGCAAAATAATCCTCACTTCATTCCGTATAACTATCAGGATTAACACTTTTCACCCTTATATTTTATTATACTTTATGTCAAACTATATACGAGTATATTGATACAATATATTTATCCGTTAATAGTTTAGAATTTTATCTGATATACTATAGCTTTAATTTGAACATTAATGTCAAAGATTTGTTATTGAAAGTTTTCCTCGTATTTCTGTAACGGGATGGTAAAAAGATCACACGAAGCAATACGTGAGCTTAAATAGCAGGAAATTAATACAGTATTAAAGGCTTCTGGCTTACTTAGATATACAGTTTACAATTTTGTATCTTTAAGAAGTTTTTCTGTGTGACTTAGGGAAGGGTTAATGGAATCATCTTATTTATAATAAGGTTTAACTAGTGATAATGGTTAAATCAAAATTTAAAACTGGAAAAATATATTGTAGCAATACTAAAAACACATTTTATTTAAACGCTTTTTAGACTAACAAGGTACGCATAAACACATACACAACGGTCGAAGTGAATTTTGATATACAGTTCTACACGTTTGTTCGCTTTGTCGATAACTATTTCGGCTGTCACACCATTATCAAGATCATCGTGGTCACATCATGACAAATTAGTCACGAAGATATCGTCACAACCAAAAAAGCTGTCAACAAAAATAATCAACATTTACAGTTAAAATTTATTATAAGTATACAGCCGTTGTATAATGGAGTTCTACCAAATAATTCCTAAATAATATATAAACACATTTTTGCTTGGCCTAGCACCCAATCGTATACACTTTTCCGATATTTATATTAATTACATTAATTTTCATCCGATGACGATTTTTTATACAATACTCAATATTATATGTTTTCTTTTACTAGAAGTATTGAAATATAGAGCACGAGCCGGCTTCGATGCTGTTTGAAGACTAACTTCGAAACGTTGCAACGGTACCAAACGAAATGGTTATATACTTTCTGTGTAGATGACTGAGTGAGATTCCCAATGCGGGGCCGCGGGCGGCGGGGGGGCTAAACATACCCAGGTGTGCTGAAGTGCCGTACGCTGATATAATAATTATGATAAACAAAAACACCCGACACGAATCTGTTCTTGAGTATATTGACGTCGTAATTTGAAAAAACTGTTTACTACAATCCACTGTTAATTACAGTGCTCCACCAGCTCCTTAAAATATCAACAACAAGAAAAAGAAAACTATCTATATCAAAATTTACATTATAAAATAATACACAACCAATTAAATCAAACGAGTTTCAACCCAACGCTTTAATTTATGTTGTATTATGGCCGCACTTGAAAGCCTAACTTGGCTAATTTGTAACTCGATTATATTACATTAAAACAGCAAATCCTAGTACAATATTACTTTTATATTCTAAAACTATCGTTTAGTATTAAATTTATGATATTTTACATCAAAAATAAGTTTTTTTTCATCAGAAAGAGACCATAAGCTAGTAAAGGTCAAACGCAGAAATAATTATCGCTATAAGGAACATTATAAAGCTATATTTTCTAACTATAATTTCGATATTGTATCGATATCAATAATAATAAATGTACTTAGTATATTAGGATATCTTATATCACAAAACACTAGAGGTCCCTCAGTAATTCGTCGTCGTCTTTAGCATAGCGCTATTATCAGCAGTGTTTCGTGACATCATCAATTAAAATCCTCCGTTCCGCCTTCTTTCGCCAGTTGCTAACTCCAAGAAGTTGGTAATATATCGTTGACTTCTTCTTTCAGTTCTCTAATCTTCGGTCTGCCAGTACTCTCGTCATGCTTAAGCTTGTATGTGCTTCAATTATTGTATATTGATGTATTATATTATATTCTATTTGTATATCTATTATATATTAGGCTTATACACATGGTTGATTTGGGAATTGGTTATCGTCTTTCCCCGATTAACACTTTTCGCACACCGTCGACTTACCGTCGATTTACAATATACAAGTACCAATATAATTAATCCAAAGCTTTATCAAAGTGAACGTATTAAAGAAAATATATGATATATGTAAAAAGATTTGAGTGATAAAAACGATACTCGCATACAAGGAATACGCAATAACTATATTTAAGCTTTATTTAAACTGTAGAAGTGCGTATTTCAAGTATTAGTAATAACAATACTATATTAAGATAGGACTGTTAATAATAAAAAATAAAAATCGATGTGCTTTTAAAAAAATGGAGTATTTATAAACGCAACTCAAAAGATTGTGCAAAAAAAATATTTCTTTTCACCAATAATAACCGTCATATAGTGAATATATTTGTAAAACACCTGAATTATCCAAACCGTTTAGTAAACGGAAACCATAATTATACGAAAATTATAATATCATAATACTTTAAGGCCTATAGTTGAGTGACGTAGAAAACAGGACATGGTTGGTATCTAAAAAGCATGACCCACTTACTTTCATTCAGATTTAGTACGACCGTCATTGCGGTCGTATATTGCGTCTCGGAATGGACATGACGAATATTATGGATAATATTGAGTACAATGATATCAAAAGAAGACATGTGTGTATGATGTACGCTATGGTAATAGTAACGGGGTCAGCATTTGGCGCAAAATTCCGGCAAGTAATTTGATTATTTTATGCCATCTTAAAAATAATCTTGCAGAATTGAATGGCCATGACCATGGTAAAAGTAAAGACTCGCGAACAAACAACTTAAAATAAATGTAAAACCATTCCAAACTTCATCGCGCACTTTGATTGGTAACCGTGTAATCATATATATATATTGAAAGATCGATAATCGAAAATCTGCGATGACGAATGTAGAATGCGAGGAAAACGATCTTAATAAATAGTATGTTAACAAATAGATGGATACTAATACAAAGCGAGTAAATCATCGCCATCAATATTTTATTAATTCGCGTCATCCGACAATTAATGGTTTTCGTATCCTCGAGTGTGGACCGCGAGAAAGACATCGGTAGACCCTGTCAGGTGAGAACTTTTACATTTCAACGGCAGATATGTGAGCTATCTGTGAGTAGAGTAGGCGAACCGGCGCAGAGATAGGTAGGTTAGCCGGCTCCATTCATTAGAAATCATTTCCATACTTAATAAACACAATACAGTGATATCAAGGTGAGTATAGCACAACGCTGCATCTTCCGTTGGCGACTTGACTCAACTGACGAATCATTTAATAGAAAGCATTCCAATATAAATAGTTTTTAATGCTAAAAAATACTCTCACAATAATATACACAGGCATTAATGATATCAGCGCTGTCATTCTTATTTTTTATCAACCGGTTCGCAATTTACGTTTAAGTAGGACAGATTTAAAATCTGAGTACACGAAAGTTGTAATCAACAATGAAATAAAATATTTTAACAAGTTTTTTCATAAAAAATCCATAAATTAAACTAATAAATATAATTAAATATTATGACACTAATCATAACGTTATAGAATTGGTTTGTCGAATACACCAAATGTCAAATTTCATTCAAATACATGAAGGTATTTTTAAAACCATATCACTGTATTATGGACGAATCGAATCACAGAATATATTATTGTAAAAACCAGCGATTCTCAACCGGGACCATAGGCCCTCGAAGGAGGCACAAATCAAAAATTACATCCTAAGGAGTCTTATCAAACTCTAGGGGGGGGGAGACAATATACATCACGCTACCTCCTAGGTACGAATGAAGAAATTACGAACAAAAACTTCTAGACGAAGGTAAAAATTTGAAGATAGGTCAAGACCTAAAAAAACAGTGGAGGCACAGATTTTTATTAACTCAAAAGGGGGCCACAGTCTAAAATGTTGGGAGCCGTTGGTATAAACCATATAATTAATTGAAAACACGTTGTGTTTTTAAATACACATCGTGAAAAATCGATAAACCAATCTTATAACGACGACAATACTATTTCTCTCAACAGTTTCCTGTCATTAAAATGGCGATTACTCAACTAAAATATAATATGATTTCGGTTATATTAGAAATGATAAAAAAGGATTAAATAGGAATTAAATATAAATATATTATATAAACAGTGCAAACATAAAATGAAATCAAATGTATCTTTTTCGTGCGGCATTATTTACGTATAGGGTATAAATTACTTTACTATACAATACTAATATATTACTATAGATGATTACTCTAGAAATGGAGTACATTTATAGATTTCCGCATCGTCAAGATTTATGATAACAGATTTTCTTCGTGAATTGGTTGTCCGCCGATTGCGCGACATTAAAATTCATAATTAATTATTCATGGCGGTTATTTTAGAAACTATTTAATTTATAACGTTCTCAATATACAATTAAGTAAAAAGAGACGCCGTTAAAGATCAAATGACGTATAATGGCAGTTTGAGGGGTTTTGAATTAAACCATTGAATGAAATAGAGAAATATTTTCATAAAAAACACTCATAATGGACGTTTTATACAAATAAATTCTATCTTAGGTCTATAAAAAGATTACTTAATAACTTACATCAACGATTTATTTTATATTCTGAATTATTTAAAACTGGTAAACTTCCATATGTGAGATCA
>JAGVSQ010001374.1:0-29837 GCA_022683975.1 Rhyacophila evoluta | reverse complement strand
GCATCTTCAGGCTACATTATATGTGGGCAGTGAGCGAACATATAACATACTACTGACATTGACATTAGTCACAATTGTATTGCATAGACACGCCGTAATTTTGTAAAATCATAATAATCTTAGTTTAAATTATTTGTATAATTAGATAACGAAATTACGTATTTGTCAAAATATAAACGGTAACAGAATCATCTATTTTCAATTATATATTTTTTTTCAAATAATTTCATGAAGTATTAAATAAATGACAGAGATAATCATAAAGATATAAGTAAAAATTCAAATCGTTTAAAAATAAAAGAATTACTTCAAATATAAATTAATCTCTTTTATACCGATAAACGCTTTCATAAAGAGTGATTAAAATAATCTGCGTAGGATATAATTACTTTTCCCGTTGAATAAAAGTGGGGTTCATTGAAAATGTTATGTTTTTCCTCACCCTCCCAAGCTTTTAGAATTCCCCGCATTTCTTCTCTCGTATCTGCCGTGATAATTATTTTGCGTGTGTACGAATGCGGCCGCATTGCTTTGCATGTTAAATGAACTCGGACTCACTCAAAACGCAATGCACTGTATTCGGATTATCATATCGATAGTAAACATTATTATAATAATATGAAGAGAAATAATATTATAATATATTTATGAACAGCATTTAAATCAATACTATTTAGATAGAATGTATACCAACAAAAATTCAATTTAGCAGTATCCTAGGAATTGGAAAAATATAAACAATGAATAAATTCTCAAGCGTATCTAAGACATTTAACTTTTCATGATTCTGGTACAAAGGTTTCCATATCTATTGGATATAGACTGAAAACCAATTTCCATGAAAAAATCTATTAAAAATAAGTGTGTATGATACAAAAATCTTTGTTCTCTATATCTGAGTTGGATTCATATTCCCACTGTCAAGATTTATGTCCTTCATTTTCATATCAGACATGGTAAAATAAATATTATATCCATATTCGCTCCGAAAGTAAATCATATGTATTTATGCTCTCCGAAAGTGGAGTATAAAAGGATATCCCCAATGTGATAACATGGCTTGATAGATTATTTTTCACGACAATTGCTTGTTAGATAATCGCTTAACCTAAAAATGGCATTCAGTTCTGTAATTTTTGATATTTTTCAAAATCCGGTAGATGTGGGAATCGAGCCCGCATTTCCCTGATTGCTAGGTGCGCACACTAACCTCTACGTTATCCGGCAGACGTAGTCATATTTTATCAGAATTATGAATAATACAATTAAACTACAATCAGAAATATTATAATGTTAAAAATAGATCGAAATAATATCTCCATTTGATAAATTATCAATGTATTATATACAAAAAGTTATCTTAGTTATCAAGATTACAGGCTTAAGTCTCGCAGCTACAAGTATTTTATGTAATAAATAGTTGGTTGAATTGAAATCATCTTTACTATTGAAACACATTATCTGTATAATAACTATTCAAAATAAATAAATTAATTCGGCACATTAACGTGTATATTAATTCAGTAATGACAGCACACAAGCTCATTATAAGTTTTAAATTCTTTAATGCTATACTCTAAGAATCTAAACGCGATTACTGGAATAGTACCTATTAATAAGTACTATTTATAAATTATGATAGGAATGGGCGAGCTTTTTAAAAATAGTTTCGTTCCACTTCTATATTATAATGAAATAAGTTTTTTTTTCGGGAATGTCAATGAGCTTTTAAAAATATGTATTCTCTGCATTCATAATCAACATTTATTATCTTTTTTGTCACGTACATGAACGTATTATTAAAAAAATAATTATAAGGTAAAAATGTCAAATCCCAGTGAAGTGAATGTGAAGTGAAATTAAAATGTATTCGTTGATTTAAAATTCATGGCGTAATTGGCAAGTTCGCAACTTATCTTGATAATTGCAGTCAATTTATATGGCAAAAAGCGAGGGGAGAGTTATTTTAAATTGTTCCGAAACGCTTCGCTGCGTGTTCCTAGACAAACGAGTGGACATTTTTGCCACTTGACAAACGTTCGCTTGACCATAATAAATGTCCGGCGATAAGTAAATAAAAATACACGACGGAGAATTTTAATTGAAAATGTGCACCACATTATATTTCCAGCCAGTGTTTTTCTAATGGGGTAAGCAAGCATAAATACGTTAGAAAATTTATTAAATTTATTTAATGGATTAAAAATAAACAGTGCCCGCCAACTTCAGCATATTTATTCTTTTAGACAAGAGAATCATCAACACTTAAAATAATGGCGACTATAGAAAGGCAAAAAGAACGTAACCCACAGTTTTTACACGAGGCACAATAAATGCGTACCTAATGATTTTTCAACATAGTAAATAAACGCAATATTAAAGGACGCGAAGGCTAAAACTGTGTTTTTAATGTAATTTAATTTTGTTTAATAATGTGTTTAAGGAATCCCAATAAATGTGGAGTAAGATTTTTGTCCTGCTCGCAAATTTTAAAGGCTACATATCTATCCTTTTTTCAAACTTAAAAGCTTAATTTAGATATTAATTTTAAACTTTCACCTTACATCCATCTGATATAATGTGTATTAATTACAATATAATGCATTTTAATTTTTGGAAAAAGCTATTTTAAAAAAACTAAAGGTTACGTATGCATGATCTTCATTGTATGGGTATCATAAGTAGTGTTTTAAAGTCATTTCTTCAATCTGACTGTTGGAAAGGTCGGTTATTGCGATGTATGGTCCCCATCCACCTTCTGTTCGCCTGCAGTCCGGAGATTTTCAATCTAATACTGATGAATAGGATTGATACAGGGCACAGGTTAGTCAGTCCGTGTCAACAGTTGTGTGCTATATGTCTGATTAAACGATTACATACCATGTTCATGTTTGGCATATCTCAATTCTAATAATATGTCCTGGATTGACAGTCTCCGGACTGCAGTCAGATTGTAGGTGTATGGATACCATAAGTTTCAATATTTATAAATAAAAAACACATTACGATGGAAAATATTTATAAATATATATCGACTGTGGAAAGGAAACCGGACGTAGCCCTCAGTTTTTTTTAATAGCTTTTATTCGATAAACACAATGCAGACAATTTAATACACATTCTGTCGAAAAGATATAAACTGAAAATGTCGAATTAGTATCTAAATTTAGCTTTTAAGTTTAGGAAAATGATGGCCTGTCAAATTTGCGACCATGTAAAGAGCTTCCACCTCATCGATCTTATTAGTTTTTCTTGAATAAATTATTAAAAAATATCATATTGAGTAAATAATTAAATAATTTCGATTTTAATGCACTACAAGTATGTGACTATTTAATGTTTTGAGTTCATTCAATGTCATTAAATAAACGTTTTTGGTGCCTGTCGTAAAATTTGAGTGGGTTACCTTCTTTTTCTTTTCTATAGTCAATATAAAAGTGCTCAAAACACGGTTGAAATCTAATAGAATAAGAATCCTTTACACTAACTGTATGCCGACTAAAATTCCGGAAAGTTACTCGGCTGTTACTTTGAATAATACGTTACGTTCATTACATCACAATACACATGCACATACAAGCTAGACAGACGTAAAAAGTGGTATGACAAAAAGTTTTTGTATTTAACTTAAATTTAAATTTGATTGTAATCTCAACCCGAAGCCCTAGAGCCTAGATGACTCTTAAAGAAAATGATCAATATTCATGAAATTCATACTCACTCCTTCATGCATTTCTAATACAAAGTTTAACTGCCTTGTCTGTTCCAGTACATCAACAGATTCCCTCTCACGTTGAAATAAAACGTATCTAGCCCAAAAGTACTTCGCTAAACTCATAACGAGTATTCTTCTTGTGTACTGGAAATAAACTTATCCCGTCTGGCGGGCTTAATATCCCACAGGAATCAATGGCAATTTCAAAAACGCAGATTCTTGCATGATATTTAGAAAAAAAAAACACAGAGAAAGTTTTATACGATAATACGATCGAATACATTATGATTACCATTATTCACATTTTTATTTTAATGCAGAGAGAGATAATATCTGCAATATATATTTATCTTAGTCGGCTGAGTCCCTCTGAGATATGTAAAGTATTTAATATAGAAATGAATATCTTGAATATGCTAATATACACACCATTGCTGAGTGAATTGGAACGAATATACAGAGTGGGCTTACAATTTAGGCGCATTAATGGTAGATATTTATTGCATTGTGTTTACTTTTATTATTTATAATGGGCATACATGTTATTATACATGGTGCATTTTATATTTCAGGTAGATTTTGTTTAGCCGTCAGCTCAATTTGGGTGTAACTTTTCAGTTCATATTTTACACTCATGAAAATTGGTACGGTGGCTATTTATTATGAAGCATACCACAACAATGTATCGAAATTATTAAAACATTGTATCTAAATAATTGTTATTTTTTTGGAAAAATCTCATTTTGATCGACGAGGCCCATTTCGACTTGGCTGACTTTATTAATAAACAGAATAGCCACCATTGGGGCACTGAAAGTTTTCATTTGTTCCAACAACGCCCATTACACTCTCGTAAAGTGACCGTGTGGTGTGTTATTTACCATATACCTTCACAGTGATGATCGCTATCGTGTCATGTTGGTAAACTTTCTTGTTCCCGAATTGGATTAATTGGACATACAGTGCACGTGGTTCCAACATGACAGTGCAACATTATATACGGCTAATACTACTATATACTGCTTTATACTGCGAACATAAAAGCACCCATCAACCAGGCAATTGAGAACGCGAAAGCTGTATGACACATATGTATAAGACCTTTAATGCGGAAGTATCTTAAATTAAAATATTTCATTTCTGACAAGATATCTATCAAAGTCATACATCAATGACAGCTGTATGATAAGCATATAATTGTCTATTTATGCTGCATATCAAGTTGAAAATGATATTCCTTCTCACATTATCCTATTCACAGTTACATTTCTCTTTTCATGGCCGTAATATAATATCAGTTTTTCAGTCTATAAAAACCTATAGATAATAATTAGATTTCATTATGGTAGTAATAAGTATCGACTTTAAATAACGAACGCGTAAGCAATTATTAAGGTTGCAAAATCGTTACAGTTATAGCGAGTGACCGTCATTATTAATGAAATTTCGTTGGAAAGCGGTCCTTCGCTATATCCGAATAAGACTTTATTTTCTACATAACTATATGATAGTTTCTATGTTGAAAATGGTTTGACTATCTAAATTACCATCGACTATTTCTTATAGTAGTGATCAAAATTTGTAATCATTTGCATTTCAAAACCAAATGTCAATGATTAAAATTTTATAGCTGCATAAAATATAAGAAATATAAGTGAATATATAACTATCGGTATACATTATCGACAGATAATGTTCGTTAAAACACTTATCATTAACGAAATGAGTCACATTAAAATTCACACTATAAAAAAATATATTCGTCACGATTATAATGAACATTGTAAAAAAAATATAGGTATGTATTGTTCTTCTACTTTATCTGTTCTTGACTCTCTACGTGAAGTATACGACTTCTACATAGCACTTACTGTAATCTCTAACACCCGCCAGTCGCTTTTGCATTCTCTACAAGTTATGTGAGTATCCTTTAATTCCGCTGAATACATCTCGTAGATAGTGCCCCACGGTATTTTAGGACGCGTATATAAAAAAGACAAACAGGATTCAGGCACTCTGGGGGCATCCGCAGTACGTGACCCAGATAGTGTTTGGACCTTACATAACTTTTAACGCGATAGAAGGCTAGCTTAACCGTTATTTTATAAAGTACTACCTTTTTATCTAGCATTGTCTAGAATAGATTCAAGCTGATTCTTTATTTAAATTACTTTTTTCATCCTAATATGAAAAATTTATTCCAATACTTGAACACAGTATTTTAAGCATCTTGCTGATTACCAACGATAAAATTAAAAGTCAAAAGTAACATAGTTCACCTAAAAAAATAGCAATCATAATGACATGAAAAAATTTCACGCTGTTACTGTTCACCGCTTGGGAAAATTTTTGTGACAGACATACACACGTGTGTTTTACAGTTTTATATAACATTACAAACAAATAATTGTATGCAACTTAATTTTTTTATTTAATCATGTAAACGATTTGCTTTTGTACTCTTATTTGAAAATAATACATTATTATCTTCGACTGAAAAAAAAATCTACTTTTTTTTAGCATGTTTGCTCCCAAGCTGGAGCATATAGATCTACCCAGTATGAAGATATCCAATCCGAGTGGAGTATATGGATCTCCGTAATGTGAAGACGTTTTGACAGTTTATCTTTTACGAGAATCGTTTGTCAAACAATTGCTCAACCCAATGGAAATCCAGTCCTGCATTGTTAGATAATAAAAATCCAACACCAGATGGGGATTCGAACCCGCATTCCCCAGATTGCTAGTCGCGCATTATTATCGAATAATATTATCTTCAGTTGTCTAACTTTAAACATAATTTTAAAATTTTCAGATATATGGAATATCTCTTAATTAAAGTTATCTCTGCAATAAGTTAGTATACTTGTATTCAATTTATTTTCATAGAGTATCTTACTAGAGCCAACTAACCAACCGCAAGGGTAGTTGGATCATTTGTACGAGACAGGCACGACGCAAAACTTTGCATATCCACCACAGTGAACTACAACGAAACAATTAAACTAACTTCAAGACGATCGGTAGACTGAATCCATCATGACACCCTTGTCAGTTGGAGCCACTCTTGTTCACGCTTGCATAGACTACTCCTAACATCACTATCTACCATTAGATTCATAATACACTAATATACAAGACAATTTTTAATTGTGAATGGGAAACACATTTTATTCGATTGACAATTTTACCTTTTGATCTAATAATACTAAAAGATAAGATAACTTTATACTTAGAAACTTTTTTTTTAATAACAGTCCTTCTAGTTAAATATGCAATCTTTTAATATCGAATTCTTTTAATATGCCATAGTTTAACCTGAGACTTTCGGTACCGAAATATAAACGTTAACCAATTGCCTACTGGGGTGACTTAAATTATTAATACCGTATAATTATTCTATTAATTAAAATTGTATTTCTATATAGACTGTGGAAAGGAAAAAGAATGTAACCATCAATTTCTCAAAATAAATTATATTCTTTTAGCCTTTAAGATTGAAATAAAAATGCTTTGTGAAATTTCCGACCGAGAAAAACGGCTCCCAACTAATTAATTTTATTGGTTTTCTTAAATAACTTAATAAATTAATATCATATTGTCCTTTTTCCTTTCGACAGTCGATATGTATACGTTGTTGGTATACACTATATTGGTTGGATAATTAATGATTCAGGCTTTGCCTTTTGGAATTTTTCGGGTTGTATAAAGAATCTATTATAGATCATATTGATCCAGATATGTGTTCATATCTTTCGTTATATCACGTAGATCAATATATTTAAATTAATTTCTACAATAATACTATTTTTAACTATTTTCAAATCGATTTTTATATTATGTATATTACATGTTACAGTAGAAAAGAATCGTGAAATGTATAATGTATATATTTACAGAAATCTGTTTATTTTCTCTAATTTAATTATTTTCAAAAAAAAATATGACATAAAAAACTGAAAATATGCTGATATAATAATTCTATTTCATACACTTTCCTTTTAACTTAATCGTATCCTTATAATATAGTTCGATATGTAAAAATAATCTATTAATTCAATCTTAATTTTTTTGCCATACAAATTTATCAGTAGAAAGTGCTTTTGTTCAACAAAATGATCGCAATGACATTCAAAAACATATCCACGTAATTTCCATGATAAGATAAAAACCCGTCTAGTTAATATATGCCTCTGTCTGACTATTTATGTAATTCAATTTACCATACGTACTTGTGTAATATATTCATAAGGAAACGCCTTACACGTTACATATTTACAACTGTGGTATATAACATCTATAATATTGTATCATAAAGACTGTGTATAAAGCTGAGTACTTTGTATAATTCAAAACACCTTTATGTCCCATGTTCCAGACAGTAGCATATGGTTTCTAGTAGAATATTTCCATCCGCTTCCCTCGGTGTCCGATTTGCCTCCCCTGCGTATGACAAGTGTGAGATTGGCAATCTGATTACGTCACTTGCCTCAATGAATACTAATGAATCTGTTCCGGCAAGAGTATCGCTTCGCTTCTCGAGATGAGATCTTTTGTACTGTGGCACAGTGGGAACACTTTAAGCTCTATGTTTTACATGATAACCTCCGTAAAACTTACAATTATATTCCATACGTAATAATTGAAAATTATCAATTAATTCACACTTTTACAAATAATTTATAAATAAATAAATATTTACGGAACGTATAATGCATATAAGATTAACAAAATACAATTAAACATGAAACATAAAGTTAAAAATCTTTATATTTGATATATGGAGGATAACATGGAAGTCACAATACTTTAATACGACAAAGGCACCCAATCAGAAATACATACCCAGAAGAAGCAAGCGCTGTTTTTTATAATCCGCATATTAACAATTTTAAAAAAATAAAAATTTAAAAATATTCACGTGCTTTAAACGCTTTCGGCTTTGAAGTTTGAATATAAGGTTACTCAATTGCAAAAAAAATGACCATGGCTATTCTAAATTATAATTATTATCATAATATCACTTTCACGTGTTTTTTTTAAAATAAAAATTCGTGTATATTATTGTATTGTATTGTATCGACGTATTGTTTTATTTATAAACAAAAAATACACTAAATATAATCAATTCCAAAATTTTATGCGTAAATATTAACACAATATTAATAAAAATCCAACCAAAAAACGATCAAAATATTTATAACCAGAATACATCTAATACACAAGACATTGTATAATTTTTAAAGTCGTATGTTTTTCAATAATCTGGCAATCAGAAAAGACGTAGTATATGTCATGTAAGTATTTATGTTTCTTAATACAGTCTGTATAATATAAAAGTTATATTAAATTTTAATGTGTTTCTTTAAATTTTCAATTGAGCTTAACTCAGTTAGATTAAAGTGTGGCTTGGACTTCATCTGCTTAACTACTTCCATGTATTATGCCACGTTGATCAAGAAGGCATACATACTGTTTTTCATTGCAACAACAAACTGAAAAGTTGACACAATGCGGTATGCCGTATTAGTAAATAAAAATGTATTTACATACCACTAATATACGAAAATACAAAATATTTACACTAGGAGTTATGATTCTATGGTGAAGGTGTGTTTCTCACTCGGGTGATTAGTCTGACGGGTATATCTATGACGAGTAACTCAATTTTATTATCAGTCATCTAAGTCCCTGAAGGATATAACAACGAGCATCGTTAACACAATGAAAATATATCGAAACTGATCGCTTCCATGACAGGTGTATGAAACAATATAAATTTTAAATTGACACCATCAAATATTTTACTAGCAACACTGACATTTCTTATTGAATCTCGTCATTAAATCAAATAATAAAAGACACTTGGGTATAGTTAAGACGTCCAAAAATTTACTGATTTTTTTTATTTTGTTGCATATACTGCTTCAAAAACATCAATACTTTAATATAACAAAGACACTGAATCAGAAATATACACACTTAAGAAGTAATCGCTGTTTTTTTTTCTAACCCGAATACTTACAATTTACAAAAAACAATATCTACAAAACGTCCATGTAGTTTATACGTCTTCGGCTTTGAAGCTTAAATATAAGATTACTTAATTAATTAAAATTTTGACTATATATATTTTAAGATATAAGTATTATCATAATGCCACTTTTCAATAAATGTACGTATTTTTTGTTGTATTGTATCGATATATTGCTTTATTTATGAAAAAAACCACACTCAATATAACCGATTCCAAGGTTTTGTGGCCAAAGACTAATATAATATTAATAAAAATCCGAGCGCAAAACGACTAAAATTTAAATAAGCACTCACAAAACATTCAATAACTTTTAAAGTACAACGTTTTTAATATTTTCAACTGATGGTGCTTGATGAAAATTGATTTTAAATTCTGAATTATTTAAAACTGGTAAAGTGATAAAATGTGAGGTAAACTGGTAAACTTCACATGTGGAAGTTTACCAGTTTTAAATAGTTCAGAATTTACAACGTTTTTATCTAATCTAATAATCAATAGAGAAGAATTATATGCCATGTAAGTATTTAAATTTCATATTACAGTCTTAATAATATAAAATTAAAATTAAATGTTAATTTATTTCTTTAAAATTTCAAATGCTTTTTTCTTGTTTGTTACTATATAGCTTGGACGTCTTCTGCTTAATTACATCTATTTAAGACTACGATACTTTCGAGAAGGAAACATTTTGAACTCTTTGGGAAACCGGTATTTATTATTAACGGCAACAACTAGGGGTGTGTTTTTATTATGCATAATATTTAATAACTCAAAATATTGAAAGACACACAATCGCCTCCGCTTAATATTTTGCATTAACACTACTATAATATAGCCGGGAAATATTTGATTCGCAATATCAGCGAACTTATTTCGAAGCTGGGGGTTGGGGGTTCAAATTTCACAACTACAAGATTTTTGAAAACTTAAAAATACACTACAAACATACAAATAGTTTCAACAATTGATTGGCAACCAATTCTCTTAAATTAATAATAGTATACGAGTATATCAAAGAAAGTTTCACAGTGTAATATTTATGTACTCTATATTCTGAAGTAAATATATTTATAGTGTTGAGATCCTTTGGCTCCGATGTCAGAGCAGAGTATGGTAAAAAAAACCTAGTTAGTTTTATAGTTTATTAATACTATCAATTTACTGGGAATTCTAACAACGTTTTTTTGCTAAAATCAAAAGTTCGTAGAGGTGTAATTTTATATAGCAATATAATTAATGATTATACAATGAACTTGTTACATTGGTTGAATCAAGCCCCCTTTTAAATTTAAAAAAAATAAGTTATTTGAATGCACTTACATAATATTCATGGAATAAAGTTATTCGGGCTATTAATCAAAGGCAGAAGTAAGTTGAAGGTAGCTATGAAGGTATAAAAAGCTCGTGTACACTTTTCGTTCCTTGATTTACGTTTGGGTAGTTGAAAAACATACTCGAAAGCTGTAAAAAAGCTCCGAGAGCGAGGAACAAAATTTACAAGTTGCAAGTAACGGAGCGATGTTACTTTTGCTAACGTCGGCTAATATTTCTCCCTCTGGCATTGAAAAGTTTTTAAGAAACGTACACTTAATTTGGAAAACACGAACTTTACCGTTATACGGTTAATCGTAATAAGTCCAGAGGTGGCGACAATTCCTGTCATTTCATTTTATTTTAAATTTGTATTATATTTATTACAAACATCATATTTCGATGTTGTGAAGCGAAAACTCTAATTAATATATCGACAATTTTAGGTCATGGATGATCTATGATTGCAATTTTAAATAAACAAATCCCTCCTCTTCCGAACGATTTGTTTTCCTAATTATAATAGTTTATTGTTACTTGTTATTACACCTATTTGCTTTTTTTATACGTCACTTCAAATTTAATGCAAATCATTTTACAAAAAGTTGAAGAGACTATCCCAGAAATAACTTATTTTTCCAATTTGTTTTACTAATACAAGATATTTATCTCACTCACTCTTGATCAAATTTTCTAAAAATGGCTTAGCAAGGCTTAAGAAGCTGGAACATTTTGAGTATCATTTCACGTTCATTACACCACGGTATACATATTCAGGTATGAATATGTAGTGGGCGGTAGAGAAAAAATGTAGTAAATGTACATAAATTTCTTTAGGAACTTAAAAATACTTTTTCGGTTGCCATGATAAATTTTTTCTTATATATATATATACCATAGTCGCTCCCAAAGTGGAGCATATGGATCCATAGTGTAAAGATATCCACTCCGAAAGAGAAATTTGTGAATCTCTGCAATGTGAGGGTGTTTTGACAGATTTTTTTCACGAGATTTTTTGTCAGGCAATTGCTCAACCCAATGGGCATCCAGTGCTGCATTTTTGTATTTTTAAAATCCATCAGACGGGCAATCAAACCCTTATTCCCCGGATCGTTTGGCACGTACACTACCAACTACGCTATCGGAGAGACACGATAGGATAAGTCGTTTTATGTTCAGCACTAATAATCAAAATCAAAAATAAAATAGTAACTTGTTGTGTTTTCATAGTCAACTTACTATATAAAAATGGAATAATTTATACTAGACTACACTCTGTTTTTGTGTAATGTTTTTTGTAATCCATTTACATTCTACATGTCTACGCCACTGTAAAAAAAAATATTGCCATACACCAAGCATTTTATGT
Source organism: Rhyacophila evoluta (assembly GCA_022683975.1). NCBI lineage: Eukaryota > Metazoa > Arthropoda > Insecta > Trichoptera > Rhyacophilidae > Rhyacophila > Rhyacophila evoluta. Next base: position 17,405 of record JAGVSQ010001374.1, on the reverse strand, counting down.
GCGACTTTGAACTAGCGTATAAGCCGGCTTACTGGCTCGCTCGAATATTCCGAATATGGCTTGCTTTATTTTAAAATTTAACTTTCTTGTGCGGGGTACGTTCACATTCGATATTCCTGCGTGTTGTTTTTTCACACTAACTTCATCCGCTTCTGCAAAACACATTTTTCAAAGCGAAAAATTCACAAAAATACAACTGAAACTATTCACGCTATTAACTCTGGCTTATTTTATGGAAAAATACTAAAAAACAATGCGAAGGAATATTATGATTTATGTCGTACAAGTTTTTACTGTGAAATTTATGATTAATTGAGAATAATTACTAATATATTACGAAACTTACAAGCGCGTCGTTGAAATTAACATTTGGAAATAATGATTTAAATAGAATATAAAGCACAAATAATAAACAATCACCAAAGCTCCCACCAAACGGTGCAAAGGATTAATGTGAAATTTTCACATATAACTACCACTTCTAGTTCAACTGTTTTGCTTTCAATTTTCAACAATATCACCCACTGGAGACTATAATATTGTATACAGTAAAGTATTAAAATACATTTTTAACATAAAATATTATAGAGCGAAAAAAAATTCTTTGAATATATTATGACTATTTCAGACTAAGTCGGGTCCTACTTTATAATAAAGGCAATTTATAATTGTTTATAAGATGAATACTCATAGACTTTTACCGGTGGACTAAATGTTCCAACATTAATGATTTAAAGTTTATTGTAAGCTACAACTACACTATTTTATTGGTTTTCAATTTTAAAACACGATTTAATATATTTAATCAAATTGTATACTTGTTTGGTAAACAATGTGTCGTAGCTGCTGCTATTTCCAGTACAAAAACAGATGCAGGGCTAAAATATTTATTTTTTATCATAACCCTTCCGAAAGTATAAGGATCTCATCAGTATGAGAATAACTAATCAAGAAGTAGTATATATCCGCATTGTTAATACGTATACTGACAGATTTTATCAAGAGAGTTGGTTATCATCCAATTGTTTATTCCATTAGACATCCAGTCCAGTATTTTTAAAAGATTTTTTTATAATCAATTGTGGGACTTCATCATGTAATCTCCAGTTTTGAAGCTACTCAGTTACCTAAACTATCTTACATAATATAAAAATATTACATGGTATATTAAATAAAATCACCAATAAACTAAACACAAACTAAAATATACTCTGTTACTTATAAAAACCCTTAATATCAATAATGTCATAATAAAATAAAAGTATTGATAAATATCAAAAAAAAAAATCTCAATCCAGGACTGGAATATGACTATTGGTATGTGTATCAGACAAAGTTAATCACTCATTCGAATGATGTCATTAGTCTCAAAGGGGAAGAGAAGGAGCATCCTGAGCGATAGAGTACAGTGATCAGTACATGAATAGTATCTGCGTTGAAATATTGCTTTCTTGCTTCCGTCGCTATTTTTTCATTTCTTGCACGTATTTCAAAATATTTTACTTCTAAACACTTGAGAGAGTAAAATTATTTTTACTATAAATTATTTAATAGATATTGCATATTTTAATTTAAAAGATATATAATAACTACCCAATTGCAGTTCAGCACCGTTGATTTTGGTATAGTAAGGTGAAAGATAAGAACACAAAATATGTATTATAAATTGGATTTATTTTAACATAATTGAAACATGAATTGCCTCAAACATCATGTTAACATCAATAAGCTTCAGAAAGAAACTTTTCAAATATAAGCTTAAAAAAACTCAAGCTTTTTATGTGTATTACTTAAATTACAGCTCGTGATTTTTTCAAATAAACCACTTTTTACTGTAAAGCCAAAGGAAAATTAATAAAATCTTTTACGAAAATACGTGGTTTATCAAAAAGCGAACCTGTTTCAATGCAACCATTAATGTATTGCCAAAGTTTTCAATAAGCCTTCTTATGGGTGGTTGTTTGTCTGGAAAACTTTTTAATGCATTTTTTCTATATAGTATTTTTCTTCGAGAAATTTGCGATCGAATATAACTTCGGAATGAGAATATTGAATTTTTATCAGTCTGAGGTAATATTCAATATACCAGTGCAAAATTTCAATTTAAAATTTTAGATAACTAAACATCATATCGTTTAAGGGTAAATTTAATATGTTTTTGTTTGTTTTAATGTTTGATGGAATATAAAATTAAATATAAACACAATATAAGTAAGCATCAAGTGATGAGTTATTGTTAGAAACTTTTCCAAAATACATATTCAGTGATTTTTTATAGATACACAATTTTTATTTGTATAATTGCATGTTATTATTGAATATATCTTTAAAAAAAACCAATAAGGTGGAAATGACTAAAATTGTATATATTATTTTAAATCTGTAGTTTTGGACGATGACTAGATAATTTCAACATTTAAATATAAACCTTGTTTTAACAAGGTCCTCTCCAAAAGTTGTGCATATGGCTTAAAGTGCAATATTTATAAATCCAATTTTTGCTAAAAATGATTTAATAATAATATAATTTGACAAGGTCTTTCTAAATATTTTTATTCTAACGTTGAATGATCACAATATTCTGCTGGATAAATACCACTGTAATTAATGCAAGTATAAGTACACATTAAACAATAAAAAATACATTGAAAACTAACTGGACTACAACTAAAATCAAGTACATTCGCCTGTTTTGTAATATTTTGGCCACACTTCAATAAAATCACTTTCTATCTTATCTATAAAAAATACTTAGTGCATTTGAAAAATAAGGTGATATATTTTCTATATTTAAAGACTGGAAAACCTAAATGAGCTAAGTGAATGCATATGGCCACATACATTATTTAGGTGAGATATTTTTTAAATTGCACTTAGTTTATTAAGGTTTTATTTGATTTTTTATCTATCACGCCAGAAATTTGAGCTAGGAGAGAAACCTTTTAGTTGATTTTAAGGATAATTCAAAATTTAAATTATACACCATATTTCTCAATTATTACAACTAATATTATTTGATGTTCATGCATGATAATAATATGTACTGAACTATTCAATTCCACTTATTAAGTACGTAACAATGATTGAACCCCATATATCAAATTTTCCGGTATTAACTTCATTACGTGAGATAATATAGCGTCACGCACTCACGTTATCAAATTTAGTATTTCAAAGCATATTGAGATTACAATATGTTATTCATACAATTGTTAAGTAATAGTTGAAGAGGGCAGGGAGTATCTATTCGAAGTAAGGAGTAACTCATCATACTTCAAGTAACGTATTTACTATTAGAAGTTGAGAGTAATAATATCTTAGGGGATGATGGATATCTTATGCTTGATGGGTTGACAGCAAGATTCCCGATAAGGGTATGGCATTAAAATTTTACAATATAATTTAAAATATTATTTAAATTAGATAGAAAGCTCCACCCCTTTTTACTACGATCACCACACCCCGTTAAAAAACACATTTATATATATCACGACAGTTTAAAGTTATTTTGAAAAGCTTTTATTTTATTAAATTAAAAGTCATTTTCTTTACAAAAATATTGGTACCATTATAATACGTTTCAGTAACTTACTGTCAATTCAAAAAACAACGAATAGCTAAACAGATAGTCAAACGCACCCAGTTGAATTTAGTTTTTTTAATTTTTGTGTAAAAATAAGTATAGTCATGCTACTTTGAGTACTATATATTATATCGTATACATGATAAGGAAAGAGTAAGAGAGATATTAAATAACATTTTAGAGAGACACAATGGTATATACACATTTTTTGATGTCACGAAAAAAAGGATTCAAGAATTGGACGTTTTTTTATGTATCGAAAGAAAATAAATAAACCCGCTTATGAGTTGGCGATGTGTACTATGTGTTGGCTTTATAATGTAGAATCAAAGATATATATGAAATAATAACGAATATTTCTTTGAAATAGGTTTTTATCTCGTACAATACTAATAAATTCTACATTAATAATAAAGTGATTTATCGATATTGCATGTGCTGTGAATGTCCGCCATTTCTGTATGATCTTATTATAACCCGTAAGAGGGTTATATTTACAGAATTAAGAAGTAGAAAAGGTTGCCACATTGACCAATTCAAAAATCAGCCACAATATTGAGAGTAAAGGAAATAAATGCATGTTTCACGTATTTCTGAGGTTATTTTGTTATAAATTGCACCCAATGTTGACCACGTAGGTAGTGTTGCTTGTGTGTCAAATATATAATTATAACGTATTTTGTAATTTAAAAATTTATTTACTTTTGAATAAAATGTTAAATAATATGTGAGTTCCCCATTTTATGATAAAAGTTTATCGTAAGCTCGATAAGAAATCTTGAGAATATGCTACATTTTCAGAAAGCTTTATTTATGAATCGATCGTTATCGCCGCCAAATATTACCAAAGTAAGTGCAAAATGAAGACTTATTATAGTAATATTATTCTGCGTCGTGCGATTAAATACGTGAAAAACAATCACGTATGAAAATTGCAAAGTTTTACTCCATTAAAGTTTTACGTGATCAATTCTTAAACCGTTCCCTGCGGAATGATAAGATCTCCTTTGCTGGTGATTGCTTCTAGAATAAGAAGATGCAATACAATCTAAATTCTAAAATGGAAGATAATAGGTTATATGGTTGGTGCCTTGATATTGTAATTAAGTTATTGCCAAGGAAATGGGGGTCGTATGTTATTCGGAATACGTAATTTACGGTTGATGGGAGAGACGCTGAACCGGGGATGCTTGTTCTTCTAGGGCGAATACAGTGACGTCTCTATCTCAATGGCAAAATATTTTTTTTACTTATAAAATATTAATTATTTATTTTATTTATTATAATACGAATGCATGATTTCAGTCACTATATTTTTTCCGAAGTGTTTTCGAAAGTTTTTTCTGCAAAATATTCATTTCAATAGATTGTTTCAAATAAACAGAAATCGTATGTATTTCACATTGAAATGTGAATGTACGCATATGTATAAAAATGTGATGTTTATAAAAATATACGCATTAAGAATAATTTAATATCGAAATCAGCTACTTTACGCGTTATACTAATACATAATATCATAATTCATTTTGTTAATTTTAATTATTGAAAAAGTTAGATTTTTAAGTAAAATTTTATATTTATATATCTATCCAACCGTTTCCCCAGTAACGTAGTTGGTAGTATGCGCGCCTAGCAATCCGGGGAATGCGAGTTCGATCCCCCATCTGTCGGATTGGGTTAAGCAATTGTCTGACAAACAATTCACGGGGAAAATAATCTGTGAAGACGTCTTCACACTGCGGAGATTTATATACTCCACTTTCTGAGAGGATATTTTAACACTGTGTAGATCTATAATCTCTACTTTGGGAGCGAACATGGTATAAAAAAAAACTCTTCTACTAATTAAATTCTGATCCGATTAATATATATGAGAATTATATTATTATTTCTCAAAACTGCCTCAAAACTGCATGATACCTTAATTTTTTTCCTTCTTAAAATTATAAAATATACTAATAAAAGTAATAAACATTACGTTAGCGTTAAGTCTTGTGTAATTACTAACATTAGAATATATTCATAATTTAGATTTAGGGACATGACATGAATACTTAACATTGACAAACATTCCTTATTAAATGTGATATTAAAAGATAAATCTGTATACTATGGAAATAATAAAAAGATTGTTTTTTAAATATATGTTTTCTTACAATACTTTAAATTAGAATTGCTTCATATTTCATATAAATATAATTTATTTAAAATACTTTCTTCCAATTCCAAATGATTTAAACCACGATACGCTACTGAATAGAACGACAATTTGGTGAGGGTAATGTTATTAATAAAATTCTTAATAGAACATTAAGTGAATTATACGTCGTTAATAATTAATCTTTATAAACTCTCTTTCTCTCTATATAGATAGAAAATAGCATTTCCATTCATCGTTCGTTAATTGAGAATTTACTCCGGTTTTTAGATTGCAATCAAAAAAAGTAAACGTCTTTTAATTACGGTATTCCGTTCCATGACAAACCGATTACTAATAATTCAGATACAGAAATCAAAAAAAGGTTTGCAATTCAGTACATAAGTATTCAATTCAAAAATACTTGTATATTTGGTGATGATTATTAGAGGTTATTTATAAATATTTTATGTGAACTTATTTATCAAATTCAGATTTTTATTAGTCGCCAAATATTAAATATTTTTTATACGTCTCGCCACAGAACCAATGTACAGAGAAACGATATAAATAAATTTTTCATTAAAAATTGTCAATATTTAAAGTAAATATTTATGGCATACATTTTTTATTGCAATAGGACAAATCAAATATTAAATATGTTATTATTGGATTTTTGAAATTGGATTTTTATGCCAGTCATTTTAAATTTATAAAAAAATTAATTAAAAATAAATAGAACTCTTAACAGTTCGTGTCATTAGAAACGAAATATGTAAAACATTAAAAAATTCTGTAAATGTCTCTAAGCGTATTGGGCGTATCAATTTTTTAACTCGTCAATGTTCAAACTACATATATATGGATTTACTTATAGTAAAAAAATAACCATATTTACAGTTGTTTTTTTTTCAAGAAAATTCATTATTTTCCAATCTCTAAACTATTAGATATTCAGTCCTGAATTTTCGTTTTTTTTATCTTTACTAGCTTCCATTTGGATTTGAATGTGCAACCGTTAGCATAACTTATCTTAATTTAATCATTCTCGTTTGTATTACTTTCTAACTTGTAGTTTATAATTGACAAATTAATAATATGTTTACATTACATGCGAATATTCGTTTCATTGTAACAACATATACACCGATAATAACCATATATTTCCCCGCAGAATGGCACTAGCGTTATTTAAATATTTTCTTTTCTAAGAATTTTCATAAAAATTTTCTTCTTCATAACAACTTTTTAAGCTGAGCATATGAACACCACATGGAGCTTCTAATAATATGCGTCGCTAGTCAGTACACAGGTCTTTACAGGACATTTCAGTAGCATATAGTTCCAACAAATACATTATATGGATAGATTATACTAACTGGCCATCTTAATTACTTTGAAGAATTCGTTTTTTGTAATTTGACTTATATATTGACGACAATAATTCGATACAAATTACTAGTTATACAAATTTCCGTTAATTTTCAAAATCCAAAAAAAGTGTTTTATTTGTATCGAATGTAAACTTTTAATGTTCGTTTCATATCAGTTTACTATGTAACGTTAAGGTTAAGAGTTTATTGAACTTTACGTTTTTGTATAAAACTATTTGTACTCGTTATAGCAAATGAAATTTTCAGTGTCGAAATTCGCATCTCATAAATTATAAAGCATGCAATTTGGTATAACTTTATTCATTTTTTTTTCAACAATTTCAACCCTGCAAGTGACAATTTCATATTTGACGGTAAACATATTCCAAAGTTTTTTTGCTACTTGGCATTCAAAAATCGAATGCCGCATTAAGCATTCTATCAATGACGTTGTAACCTTTTCTAATATAGCGCAGAAAACAAAGTTTGAATAATATTTAAATAATATATACATTTTTTCAAATCATGACATTTTACGTTTTACGTTATGCAAGACCATTATTTATAAATGATTTAAAAAATATATTACTTATTCATAATGTTATTGTTAGTGAACATTCCATTAATACTCATAAGATTATCTGAATACTTATTTTTAGGGTAATTTTTTTATATCAGATATTTAATACCTTGTTTTAAAAAATGTTGTATAAACTTTTTATTATATGAAATTAATTAAAAAGAATATATAAATCAGTTCATTGACAAAAACTTAATTATTATAAGCTTACAGATGGCTCAGCAAATGTAAAAAAAGATACATTTTTGCAAAATAATTCAATAAATAATTACGATCGCAAAATACAAAAAACAAAAAACGTGTTTAATGTGTAGTAATAAATAATGTATATAATTTTTTTCATAATATATTTATTATTTCCGGTGTTAAATTCGATTTACAGTCAAGATCCAAGTCGATTTTGAAGCCCTATTATCAGTCGGTAGGTAACTGGCTGTAAAAAGAGATGTTCGGCCAGGTATGTAAATGCCATTCAAGCGACTATACTGATATTATTGATAGACACTTCCATACATTTATAAAGTATGTTAGTATTAAAACAAAATATTTTGACATCTTGTTTTTGATAGTTTAAACAAACATTTTTTAATAATTTCCAAATATATATTTAAACGTTTTAAGGATTGATTGGATGCCCAAATTTTATATCAACACAAACAGATTAATAACAACAAATAATTTATGTAATTTATTTTATTTTTCTTGTAGTATAACAACGCGCAAGTACTTTTTACTCGCGGTCTCTTAGTACCATTTCATAAATTTGTAAAAACATATACATATATATATGAAATTTACATGTATATATGTAAATCGTTCATCTATCGCAAATTACATCTTAAGCAAGGTTTGACGAGTTAAGACCCGTGGTCTTCCATTTGACAGATTGCTCTCTTCATGAATAAGCGTGGGGTGTGGGCAACAAGGGGTTGAGAAGATGCGAGACATTTACAACAATACTTTCTCAAAGTGTGTTAAAAGTTAAACGTTACGCACAAACTTCAAACTCGATTCGAAAACTTTTTTATTCAACTTTCAAAAACATTTTTTTCAATGCCAGTGAAATGTATTTATTTAAACATAAAAAAAACGGAGCTTCACGTGCATTATTTTTATCGTTTACATTAATATTTTTAAATAAAGTCTTTATACTGAAAGTTTCAATAATCGATTAACATTGAGATCATAAATTTCGTAAATATATTGCAGTGGCTGAAAAATTTTCGAACTAATAAAATTTATTTCACAATTGTAAAAAATACAAATTCCACTATAGTATATTTTATATTTTTCTTTGTTTAATGTACAAAATATACATATTTATTATGATATTAAATTGATGAGGTTTTTAATGTTTGTAAAAAGAATTAAAATATACTTTTGATTAATAATTTATAATTACGTTGAACGTGTGTTATAGAAATAATAAACTCACACAAATAATGCGATTTAATATGTTTTACAATATGCTTTCTAAGAAACACATCGATCACTATAATATGGAAATTTATCCACAGCCACCATCCACATGACAGATTTTAAAAATATGCATTATTTAATGATAATATAGAACTCTTAGATGCTCCAATGTTCTTCGAAATTTAGCAAAAACTTTCCCACAAAGAATCAATTACAGCTATGTTTGATAAATAACACTGTTTTATAATATACTTAAGACATTTTTTATCTGGCATTAATGCATAGAAGAAGAATAAATATATTTTTTTTATTTCAATATTTATTACGCAAACATCATCCATTACTCAATACTTCTGCTTAAAAATCACCATTTATAACGTTAAACTTTAAAAAGCTTTGAAAACGATGAAAGTTAGTATGAAAGCTCGTTAGCACCGTGTCGAATTTGACTGCCAACTTCCTTGGAGTTATACACGCCTCGTGGGGCGGTCAATCTGCGTGGACGATTTGATCAGGGACATGTCAACGAAAATATGATGAATTGACTTTTAAATATAGCTAGTGATGCAGGGATCCTTTGAAGAACGTGTCAATTTTGTGTATTAAATCTCAACCTTTGGAATTTCTACATCCAAACTACGATTTTTTAAATAATATATGTTAAAAATGTGCGTATTCTTTTTAAATTAAAACAAAAACAGAATGGAAACGAATCTGTTTATTCATAGAATCAGGTATGAGTTGGTGTTATAATGCGGAAAATATAGATATCTTGAACAATTTTCTTAGTAAAGTCTGGTTTTACTCACACTCATTATGAAGGCTTATATTAGAAAATGAACTATCAAATCATCATATAATTAGACTGATTATACCATCTGAGCACATTTTATAGTACGTTATAAAGGTCTTCCACATTTTAGCTGTAGATTTTCATGTTATCTTCTATATCATTTATTTTAATTTTGGTTTTATCGTTATAAATTTATTATTTCACTGGCCAAAATATGATGTTTTAGTAGTTAAAGTTTCATTATTCAATTACAGTAAGATATTAGATTTTTTATTATGGTACTAAATTATGTTTTAAGTATCAATATTAGCTACATTTTTTTTACTAATTTTGATTAATTTTAACTGATTATTAACAAAAAAATTAAAACTAAATACTAAAAAATAAACATTTTATATTTTAAATAAGAATCGGTATTTTTAAGAGTATAAATAATTGCCTTCTTTTTGTATTATAATTAACTGAAAAAATACAACAATATTTATTTCGTCTAGATTAAAATGATCTATATACTATTTTATATAAGTGTACGAGTTTATCACCCTGGTGGCACAGAGATCAGTGCGTGTGCCTAACAATCTGGGGAATGCAAGTTCGATTCCCAAATCTGTCGGATTTTTAATAATCAGCAAGACTGGATGCCCACTGCGTTATACAATTGTCTGACAAACAACTCTCGTGAAAAATAATCTCTCGTGACGTCTTTATATTGCTGAGATCGATATACCTCACTTTTGAAGTGAAAATCTTCACATTATGTGCTATATACTCCACTTCAACAGTGAACATGGTATAAGAAAGAAGAAAAAGTATACCACTTGGATAATTTTAGAATACTTATTTCAGTTTATATTGATACGGTTGTGATAAATTGAATTTAAAAAAGTGAACAGAGCTTTCTCCTTCCCTGTTACATTTGCAAGTATTTCCCTTAACCCCTAGATTGCGAGGCGTGTCAGCGCACGCCCGCTAGTTTTCGGCGGCTCAGCACGTACGCGCCTCTCCCTACGAAATGCCGCGCGAATAACCGTTTGACCGTGCGAGCTGCTGCCACCTGAGTGGAATCTCAAGTGGGACGGTTCAAGTCCTGGCCGGTCCACCTACATGGCATCAGCGGTAAATCAGAATAAAATAGAGAAAATAAAAATACTTGCCAAATACGTGTTACCGATTTAACGATGTGTATTTTTTAGACATACAATAAATATATTTTATCGGATTGTTATCACTATTGACGACATAGCGGTTTTTTTCATCATAAATATCTACTGTATTTACTTGCATGGTTTTAAATCAATACAAGTTTTTTATTCTGTGTTTAATTAAGTGTAAAGTTTAATGATTTTCTTAATATATTATTTATGTGTTTAATTAATGCGGAATACGTTTTATTTTTCTTTCTGTTATTAGAGACAGATTCACCATTTATAAAACATCCAATAATCTACATGAAATTTAATTAAAATAATATATCTATTGTGTTTGAAGCAAAGGCGGAAGTGGCAAATAAAGAACTTATGGCCATTCAACAAAAATGCGCATTTTATAAGTAAAAACATACAAAATAATGAAATCTCATATAAGTGAAAGTATACACACCGTAATTTCTTAGCCATACTGGCCCTATTGGCGCATCCTTTTCCTTTTAAATTTCTATAATCTAATCTATCTTTTTTCAATTTACTAAGTATTTCTTTAGCAAAGCTTCGTCCTCTTTATTGGATACGAATCGTTTTTCTATTGACACATTTTTTCTGGTAATTTTGACAAATTTTATGACCTGTCACAACTTTATGAGAACAATCAGGAGTGCTATCAAATATAATGGTAGTATTTAAAAACTTTCGATTATGTTGTAGTTAAATCAACCAAAATATATATATATATTTCTATTTTATTATCATTCAAAATATTTGATTATAATAGGGAACATATTTTAGTCAACAATTTTCAAATCTTTCTACGGCCGGGGCCATATATTATAGGCTATTTACGTATCTGTCTTGAAGTAATAATAGTATTTACGCATACAATAAACTGGTAATATTCACGATATCTACAATATGTATAATTCATATAAATATGTTGTATTTAATACCTCGTATGCCACACGGCACAAGTTTTTACGCAGCTTTCTTTAACTACGTAAAATTTCATATTTTTTTATTTAACTGTTAAATAAACCAATAACTTTCAATGTTGACATTGATGCCTAATTTGATTTAATGGTATTGACTACTGAGAGTTATTTTGTCACTTGTATTTTTTTCTGTGTGGTATGCGAGGTATTTTTTCGTCATGGTATGTCATTTAGAATTTTAGATTATTAGAAACACGAAGTACAAAGAAACTCTAAGAATTACGAAGATTTTTAAGATACTGTGATGTTAGCAGCAATATTTCACGAGATTGTTAAAAGTTTAACTAGATTGCTTCGGGTATTGATATCTTCCACCTGTGTGAGGTGAGTTTCGATGGATTCTGTTGTATACACATTTAGAATAAGATCTGTCTAATTTAATCTGTAGACTCTCTTTCTTTCCTTTGTTATTTTTGCAATATCGTTTTACATGTATATTCTCTATTTAACATGTTTTAAAATACTTCATTATTTGGTTACTGCTATATTCTTGTCGAACTATGAAGGTGTTAACTAATAATTTGTGATATTTCAGAATATAAAAGAAAAGGATGAAATTATACGCCAAGGACTAAGAAAAATTATTAATAGCACATAAACAAAGCGTTAATAATGAAATAAAAATTGAGAATATACTTATTATTCATATTATTTACCAGCAGTATAAAGTTATTTTACCCAGATAATATTATTTATTATCAATGTGTGTTTACTAAAATAGTATTTGGTTAATTGTTATACGAAATTATCTAGAAGCTTAAAAGTTTAAAGGTTAATATATTGCTTTCTTTTCAAATAAATAATGGCGCTGAAATGCATACACAAAGTTTAAAATTAATCTCGTGTAATTTTGCAATACCCGAAATAAAACCCACGCCCACTTTTAACTTTGACATGCATTACAAAAGCGATATTATTTGTATAGTACCAATACACGGGCTGGCTCCGTTATAACAATATAAACTTTGTATTGCAGCTTTTTTCAGTATTTATTGTATTTTAAATTGCTTTTGAAGTCAATATGGATGCACAAAAAAGCTCAATTTTGTATTTTTTTTTCAGATCACAGTTAATACACTATTTTATGTTTGATTAAGTAGGAACGTTTAGTAAATGTGAAAATAAGTTTCGAATTTATAAATAGTAAACAGAAACATAAATAATTACTTTGTATATTATTTCACATTAGTCAATTGGTTTTTGGAAAGATTAAAATTAGTAAAGGAGAACTTATTTTTAGCAATACTCGTAGCTAAAATGTCTTACCGATTAGTGCACACTATACTGCACACTAATCAAGATCCGAGGATGCTGCTCTTGGAACACTTGTTAATTTTTTTGTAAAAAAAGACAATTTTACGTTTGTTACGCCACAGTATACAACCACATAACTGTTATAAAAAAATAAATGAGTAGTGAGAATTAAAGCGTGGACTGACTGACAACTGACAGTTATTTAACCGCAGTGCTTATATCTTAAACCTTTATTTTAAAAACCTACGTCTATAAAACTTCAATATTAATTCCACAAATTAAGTAATGGTTATGTTTTTTGCTTAAGGCTCAATATAAATGGTAATGTTTTGACTAGAACATATGACGCTGGATCAGCTTAACTCGGCTAATCAAAATTTCTTTGAAAGTCTTTAGAACAAATGAACATTGCAACTAAGCAAGAAAGTTTTATCCAACAATTCGATAAGGCATACAAAAAAAGTAGACCAAAAAATGTCGATTGGATTCAGTTATCTATGGCTGAATGTTTTTATTTCAAGTGTTCTGTGTAGAAAAACATTCAATCATCAGACTTATTTCGAGAAAATATTATATATAGTAGTTGATGATGTAATTTTTTTTAACTCTCTTTGAGAATTTTTGCATAAGAACCACATGCTTAGAAAAATAAAAAAATCTATAAAGCTTTTTTCGAGTACTTAGTATTAACACTTTGGATGGCAATGAAACATCTTCAATATTTTAGTACTCGATTCAATCTATTGAGATTGTACAGTACGATTTGCACTAGGCGAGAGGCTGGTTGTTATAAAGTTAGAGTCGGACTCACTCAAGCATTCAAATACGCGTTGAAGTTTTCTGAGAGCGTACTAAGTCTTTGTGAGCCTTCTTATGTCTAGGGTAAAAAAGACAGTTCACTGGCTTAGGAAATTGTGTGCTCTCAACATTAATGCAAAAAACACGTCGCTGTAAAATTCACTTTTTAAGTCTTTTTAATAAATAAAAAACTTAAACTTAAGTGTTATACTCAATAGATTTCGAGACAGAAAATTACACCTATCAAAGCATACACGTTACGCCGAATAAATTGAGATTTATGGTGAAAGTTTTTTTTAATGTTTTCAATTTGGACCATTTTAAAAAATTATTTTTCAGCTTCGTATTACAAGAAAAATTACTTTATTAGTAGTATAAAATTATTTTTATCAGGGTCAATTATGTGTTGAATTATTACGAAGTCTTTCCCAATTTCATTTATTGTCTTCAATATACTTTACTGAATATTATCTATTTATCGATTTAATATATTTCGAGTTTTGTTTACTTAGGAGTTCTTGGATTTTTCGCCTAATTTTAGGCGTGTCATTAGTGTTACCAAATCTTTTATTTAGTATAATTTGTTTTTTACTTGTTATTTTAGGTATTAATTTCTTTTAAATTTAACTGTGCTTAACACTTACTTATCTATTCTTGTTTTTTTTTTGCAATGTCCAATCCCTCAGTAAAGCATTTGGCTATCGCGTGGCGCCTCTAGGAACTCACCAGTCGTTCTGCATCCTCCCAGGTCATACCAGTATCCATTAATTCCACCAAGTACATCCTTTCGATAATACCCGCTTGTCTAATAGGATGTTAATATCCCAGCGTTCGGACGTTCAGAAATCTTAGACCCTGTTTATCTCTTCTTCCGACTTATCCATCCCGTGTTTCAATAAATTTGATAACTGAAACGGTGATACGTTTGTTTATTGTTATAAAACAATAATTTTGTGTAAAATTAAGTATTTTTATAATAATTAATGTATCAACTAAGAATGCTATACTTAAGCAGTCTCGGACTGTTGTCACTTGTATATAGCATAACTATCCTGCCATAATAATTAAATAGCACGTTTTTTGAAAAACCAACTATTTAAAAACACTATCAAAGATGAAATTGATCGAAAAAAGGATCATTATATCAGGAGCCTACTATCAAAATAAGTCATGTCTATTTTCGTGCTGACACTGATTGTGGTTGAAAATTATTGCATATGAAGTTTCAAAAAACATCAGATCGACACAAATACAGAAGTAACTATATGGATCCGATGTTGTTTAAAACCAAAACTTTGTTTGAAACGTTATAAACAATATTATTCAACCACAATCCCTGTCAGCCCAGAAATGGACATGCCTTGTTTTGATAATAGGTTCCTGATATGATGAATATAAAATCTGACATGTGGTTAGAAAGTTAGTGGAATCAAAAGTTTCTTTATCCATACATTTAGTTTTTTTAATAAAGCGTATAAAATTATTGTCATTCTTTACATTTTATTTTTTATATAAATTCATTGGTTTGCAATTACTGATGAATTGCTCTCCAATGAATTGGAGATCTAGCTTTTATATTTCATTACTTGCAAAAACTATAATATTACTACAAAATTAATGATGACTATAAAATTAACTACAAGAAATATTTACTAAAAAGTATTTTATTTCTAGAACCTAGACTAGACATATTCCATTCAATTTACAGCACGAGACTCTTTGGAGATATATTTTTTCGAAAAACAATTTGAATTTAATTTACAATCAGTTGAATTAAATAAATATGTAAATATATAAAAGGAAAAACTAGCTATACATGAGTAACTCTAGGCCATTCCCTTCAATTTATACAAACTAGTCGTATGTTTAAAATTATCCCTACACAGTAGGCCGCTATAAGTGAATTGCAAACAATGACAAGAAAGGTAAACTGTGCACAGAGACAATAACAAAATAAAGGGAACTGTAATGACGTGGGACTGTATTTTTTTTCTTTGCTCATAGCTGTGTCTCCTGAATACTTAATCGATTCAGCTTTGTATTTTATTTCCTTCTATGTACAGTTTTATTTTTTCCAGTACATCTTCGGCGAAAACAAACTACGAATCAGAACAAGGCTTGTTTTTTTTTTGTCTCTCGTTGCTGTATTGAATTTTCTTTTGAGAG
The DNA here is from genome assembly GCA_022683975.1 of Rhyacophila evoluta. Classification (NCBI taxonomy): domain Eukaryota; kingdom Metazoa; phylum Arthropoda; class Insecta; order Trichoptera; family Rhyacophilidae; genus Rhyacophila; species Rhyacophila evoluta. Next base: position 1,159 of record JAGVSQ010001374.1, on the reverse strand, counting down.
TTATACGTCCCAAGAATGTTTAAGGACAACTTTGAGAGCTGGTTTTTAAAACCTACTCTAACAATTCGTCCCGTAAAATATTTTTAATAAATATTCACGAAGAAATAATATCCTTCATATTTTTTTTACCAATTAAAAAAACTTATTTTAATTTTGAAGAATTTTTGACATAGCATTCTTCATAATCAATAAATTGTACATTCGATGCATATTTTTTAATAAATACCAAATTTATTGTTATTATTGTATTACATATAACATGTAATGTAAATTTCAAACTTAATAACGGTAGAATTAAAAATTCTTTCTATACACAGATCTAAAACTGGATTTTTTATGAGATGAGCAGTTGATTAACAATCAATATTATAATATTATAATATTAGATAGTAGGTAGGAGAATCAATTTGAACTGATGTTGTAAAATCTAGTGAAAAGATTAGATTCAATCGATAAATAATTATTATTTAAGACACAAAAAATGCATTCAATATTTCAACACAAAGTTTATAAGTGAAATCACTTAATTTTGGTTTGAATGTAGTCAAATTTTCACTAAGTATAAATAAATTTAACTAATTATTTATCCGCTGGGTGCATTAAAGAAACGATATATGATTCTCAATATTTAAATTTAGTATCTGATGTGCGATCATCCACCCGCGTTGCCCTTACACCTGGTCTTAATCAGGCGTACCCTGGAGCTCTAATATCGAGAAGCGATCTACTTTATTTGACGCAGTCTCATTCGAATGAGAAAAAAATCAAATGAAAAAAATGGAGACTTATTTGGTCAATCAATTTATGTGAAAAGACCATCACGCTCACCATGTGACGCCGCAATTTTTTTAAAAGCAATACGATTTCCCTTTTGGCAACCAATTCGGATGGCGCGATGGGTCCAACGGGTGGTTGGACCAACTTGAGTAACTCCCACACTGTACATATTCTTGGATATTCTCACAGAATGTGATTAGCATCCTGTTCTAGACGGCCACAAAGATATGTTGGCTGCTTAAAACCACTTGCTGGATGCATTGTTTTGAAAAAATCTTCCAAAAAAAAATCACATCTTTTTAATTTCTTAATTTCTTAAAAATAGTCAAAAGAAATATTAAAAATAACATTTATTTTATTTTGAAATTGTTTACATTTTCAT